>APFE030804009.1:103707-114756 GCA_000404065.3 Pinus taeda
TCCAAATTTTTAATATTAAAAAGTTAAACACTACAAACTTTCATAACATTTGGTTAAGAAGAAAATGAATAGAGGAAACACTTAGTTGAAATTTCAAGTTGGCAACCAATATCTGAAGGAGCCTTTTCCACCCAATTAAAAGATTAATTACATTTCAAATTTATATAGCTAGCCACACCCCCTATCTAGCTAGGCCATGATACCACAAGGTAAAATCGATAACTCACTTATAATTAGCCTAGGTGAAAGAAAATCCCCTTCACACTTATGATAAAATCAAGTATTTGCATTCCAAATTGATTCTAGGCATATGAAATATCCACATTCCTCTCAACTTGGTTAGAAAAGAAAATAAGGGAATCCATTCAGTTCTCTACAATCCCTTGGTGATTTCTCCATTTCTTTGTTGTCATGCTTAACTAAGACACATCAAATCTTAGCCTACTCTACCTAGCTAGAGTCTAGAGTTCTTTAGGAAGTGTTTGATAGGAAACATTCATTTTTAGGGAGACAAAAACATACCACAATCATTGCACTCTATGATTGGAATTTTTCTAGGAATATTTGGGAACCCAATAAGCTTCATCCACCATTCCAGTTAGGATTGCAAGATTTATACTTGTTAATTTCGCTTCTCAAGTACCCATATGTCTCTTCTCTGTATTTCTCTTTTTGCATGAACAAAAGAATTCATTTTGTCCATGAATGTATTACACTCTTTTCCCTTCATGGATCCCTAGCCCCTTCCATATTTTCCCATAATCAATGTAGCTTGTTGTTGTACAATTCTAGATTTACCTAAGTCTCCTAAGTAATCCACAGGTCAATTTCAAAATCCAAGGAATGTATTCATCCCATTCATTTCATTAAATTTTAAAAAAATATTTTAGTTGCCACCCCAACTTCCATATTTATGAGGGAATTTATTCCAATTACCTAGTCAAAGGCTTAGATTTAAATCAGATTCCTTGGCAAGGATTTGGTAATATAAGTTTTGCAGTTCCCTCATCATTTTCCCACTCATGGTATCATATCTCATATAATTGATCCAATGTTCCTAGTCAATGGTATCAACATATTTATTAATCAACCACTTAGTTTGTGTATGCTTTTTTTTATTCATCTAATTCCATTTTGTTGCAATATCAGCACATATATGCCAACATAGGAAATACAATTCCATCACCATAATTAATTATAAATTAACTCATTGTTCAATATAGGGATGTTAAAAATATCCATAGATACAACCAAATCAAGGAATTAATCCCATGACCTCTTTCTTGTAATTAATAGCACTCAATCACTTCAATTGATCCACTAAGATATTGATTCCCAATGTTAAAAAAAACGCAACTATTAAATTCCTTTTATCTCAATTTAAATTCTTACAAAGGACATTTAGAATCAACAAAATATATCAACCAGGTTCAATTCCATAGGGTTATCCAATTATTTTTTCCCAATAAGGTATAGATTTATTAGTGAACATATTTTTCTAAGATGCATATAAAATGACAAAGCATAGAATAAAAATGTAAAATGGTCATTTAAATGGAACTAGACACACGTTCCACCTAGGTTTGTGTACCATGTTCCTCTCTAGACTCTACAATAGTCCCTTGTTAGGTCAATCCAAGTGATGATGTCTAGTGGAATTAGCATGGCTCTAAAGTTGATCTGATGAGAATTGGACAATAGTGAGAATTTCCCATGCCTCCATATTCTTTTATTGGATATTGGTCATAAAAATAATAGATTATGTTTCATTATTAGAAATTTCTTACAAACACCCTTGAACTAGAGTTAAAATTAGTACTTAATATTAAAAAGATTTTTTTATTCATGAACAGGTTATGACTTCATTTTAATACCTACATTGTATTTATTAATTAGTGTTAGTTTATTTATTATTTAATCAAGTTTCAATAGTAATATTTTCATTTATAGCTAGTATAGTAAGAAAATATTACTTTTGGTGTTGAAATACAACACTTGAATTGACATTGTTAAAATCTGATTTTAATGTTGAAAATCAATTAAAATTTTAGATAATTTGACTCTCAGGTTTTTTGTCATTTACCCCTGACAAACATCACTTAACCAACATTGTAGTTATAACATGGTTTAACTAACATTTCAAATTCTTCTTAATCAACGTTGAAGGCACATATGATATTTTTTCAAACATTATTTATCTATGGCTAATAAATGTTGCTAACTGATGTTTAATTGATGTAATGGAAACCATTATAGAAGAATCAAAGTAGTGGAGGATTGTCAACTGATAACTTAACCCCATTAATACTTAACCACTAGTTAATATGGCCATTAAGTAATCCTTGTAACCACCAACCCATATTTCCTTTATTAATATTAATCCCTATACCTAAAAACATATATATCCCTCAACAAATAACCCATATAACCCCTCACATATGTAATTCATGCAACCTTTTACACCTTTAACCCTTATAACATATAACCACCGTATAGCCTATCCTCTTTAACCCCAAAAACTTAACCACTATAATATTGTAACTAATAAATCATGTAATTATCTACATCTATAACACTTCATAATTAATTCCTTTGCACCCTAGTGCTTATAGATCCGAGCTCTTAACTCCAAACCAATATAACCTTAACTCTAACCCCTTTAACACCTAACTACATACACACATAAATTTGAGTATATCCTTAAACTATATAACTCAAACCACTCATAAACCTTAACTACTATGAACCTTAAACCATAATGCACATCAAACTTTACCTTATCTAATATAACAACCCTACCCAAATAACTATTTTTTCTATTAATTAATGCATACAAATCCTTAGACATTATAACATATAAAATCCTTATGCATGTGTCTCTTGTCCCTAAAATATAACCATAATGAAATATAATCACTAACCTTGATAAACCCTGTAATCTAAAATATGATAATTCTTTTCATCCTTATCCATTAACCATCATAACCCTTTGAACACTATAAACATTAACCCATATATTAATATCACCCTATATTCATAACCCATAATATATGTGCTCGCTAAAATTTAACTCTTATAACCTTTATATAATTCTTTACTGATATCCATTCTAACCCATAATATATGTGCTCGCTAAAATTTAACTCTTATAACCTTTATATAATTCCTTACTGATATCCATTCTAATCCATATAGTGTGAAAACCACACTAATATTATAAAGTGAAAACCTTAAGTCTTAACATCCTAAACCTTAAACCACCAATACCAATAGTATCTAGCTCATATAACCATTAAAATTATTAAAAAATAAACTATCTCTTATATTCCATAACTATCTCTTATATTCCATATAATACTCCTGTCATATTAACCCTAACCATTTATAATCACTAACCGAAATCCCTAGACCTATAAACTCCACTTATAATATAATGCTTCTATATTATTTTGGGTTTTTATAAGGGAAAATACTTATCTGTATTGTTTCCAGGAATTATTATTATATTTTATATTATATATTTATATAATATCTATATTTATATTTAAGTTTAAATTTTGAATATAAGCTAATATTCAATAAAAAACATATAAATTACTACTAAATATTGTAAAATTTTGAAAACATTGTAATGTTAATTGTATTTTTATGTAAAATTTATTGCCATTGTAGTCTTGGAAATAATGTTAATGGGTTCATGTTGCTACTTGTCATATGATTGTGGCAATCCAATGATGATGTGTGATGAGTGATTGATGGTTGTAGTGTTCAGCTGGTTAGCATTGATGTCATCTTGGTTGTGGCATGAATTAGTGGAGGTGATTTGGAGGTTGAGTAGAGACAACGGCAAGGCATGACATGATGGCTTGTCATAGGTTGATGATGTTGCTACAATTTTTAATACGATGTTGTTGCAAGAGGTTGCATTGTTTCTACAGGTGTCGCATATGCTTATATATGTGTTGCAAGGATTGGAGATGTTGCTACCGATGTTAGAGGCAGTTGGATGACATGATGTTGTTGCTGAAGGTGTTGGAGATGCTTCTACATGTGTTGGAGGTGTTTGGGTAAGTTGGCACTGTTGCTTGAGGAGTTGGAAGTGTTGGCCATGATGAGGAGCTTGATAAATTAGGGTCTACATGTGATTGACTTGTTACAAGGGTTCTCGGCCTATTTAATTAGTTACAGACTTATCACAAAGGCTTGGAGGTGTGTTCAAGAGTTGATGAAGGTGTCCAATAATTTTGGCAAAGTTCTGAGATGATTTGATTGAGTTTCTCCTTATGCTTTGCCCTAGTCACATGGCGATAAGCTCATGAGAGTGACCGAAAGTTTCTAGTCAGTTAGAAATAGGCCTTTATATGCAATTAGAGAGCTCCATTCAAGTTCAAATAGTTTTGTGTGTGCGACTTCGGTTTTTCATGAAAATTTTTGTGCATTCCTCGCACAACTCATCTAATTTTGGTATTATGGCGATGTTCTTGATCATAACCTTTTGTATATGGTTAGAAAATGTAGTGGGGCCTCTATATGTTAATTGAAGTTGAAAATATCAAAAGGCAAGTGGAGTTAATGGATTGATCAAGTCAATGAGCCAAATCTGTATCAAATCAAGCATATGAACAAACTAGTTCTTGGTAATTATTGAGTTAAGCACCTCAATTCATCCATATATGAGAGGAAGCTCAATGTTAGTATGGTTGATTCTCTTGATGTGTTGAGTGAGTGTGAGAGTGGAGAAGAGTGGGTAAGTTGTGTGAGGGTTGTGTGATGCATATTTTCTAAAGCAGTTTGTAGGTGTTGCAATAGTTAGCTGAAGTATGTTTCATCTAGTATTTTGTGGATCAAGCGAGGAGGTGATTAGAGTTTGATTGCAGGAGTATTTTGAGATTGTTTTCTCCTAGTATATTCTCCAAATTATTGTTCTAGTGTATCATTCAATTGTGAGCAATTTTATTTGTTGCAGAGAGGGTTTTAGCTAATGTATTGATCATATTATTCTATGTAGTGTATGATGAGAATGTGATCCAATTTTTGGTGTAGTTTCCATTTTTATTATGTACCTTAATGATACATTTTTATAGTGCTCATGTTGAGCAGTTCTCAGTTCCAAAATGAAAAATGTATGAAATGAAAACCACATAGAGGAGTGGATTTAGAGGAATTTGATGAAATCAATAATAAGTGAGCATTTTTCTCAATCCAATTGTAGTTGGATGGTTTAGAAGAAACTGGGTGGGGCTCGTAGGTCATGGTGGCTTCTAGCAGATATCAGTTTGTAGAGTTGATTGATAGTTTAGGAGTAATCGGGTGTGGATCATTGTTCATGGTGGCTTCAAGTGGATGGTAATCCGTAAATGTGCATGAGAAATATTATCCATTTGATAATAGCTAGTTGTAAATCTCTATGTAAAGAAATTTCTTAGCATAATAAATATTTGAGCAGCATAGCAGTAGTAGGTGGTTTTTTCCCTGGAGAGGGTTTTCCACCAGATATACTTTTTTTCATGTGTTGAATGGTTTTCATGTTTATTTTTTATGCTCTAATCTCTATTTTTGTGTTTTAGTTTATGCATGCTTAAAGAATGATAATTTGGAGAAAATTTAATAAGTGCCTTCACTATTGATTCACCCCCCCCAGTAGTGAGCATATTTACAGCAATTGGTATTAGAGAGGGGCTCTCGGTTGTAGCTGGATCATTGCAGAGTGGATCTGAGAGTTTTAGCAGGATTTTACAAATTTTTCGAAATGGATCGGCAAAGAATTCCATCGTTCATGAAGGATAATTTGCAACTTGGATGATGAAATTGGATTCATATTTTCTATATCTTGATGAAAATATTTTGTTGTCAGTAGAATATAGAATTAGAGATCAATTTAATGATAAATCTAAAGGGATTATTTTGAATGGGATTTTGAAATCTGACATTCTTTTTGTGAGACACTATCAGACTGCAAAAGAGATGTTGGACAGGTTGAAATGTTTGTATATTAGAGTAAATTTATGGATTTCAAATATGGATAAGAATAGAAAGGATTCAACACATATTTCACTGGTAAATTAAACCTCCTCATAAGAAGAAAATGGAATCCCTAGTGATAGTAGCGATAGATCAAGCATCAATCTTGAGAGACAACAAAAAGAGATGAACAACAAGGTTGAAGAGAAATCCAAGGTAATTCCACTAGAAGCATAGATTCAAAGGCTTGTAGCTGAAAATAAATATCAACAAATGTTATTGAAAATGTTCGATGAAAAAGAGTGTATCTACAAAGAAGAAATTTCAGATTTGAAAATTCAGCTCAAAGAAGGAATGAAATTTGAAATTTGAATGAGGAAGAAATACAACTAGTTGGAGGATGAGTGTTGAAAATTCAAGGTTGAAGCAATTTCTACAAGGAAAGAATTAGAGAGGTACAGATCCATCGCTCAATTATCTACAAACAAATCAATTTTTCAGATCAGTTAGTAGCAGTGAGGAAAAGGTAAATCAACATCCATGCAAGAAGAAGAGAACAAGCATAGAATTCCAAAGAAGAATAATATAATTGGAAGATGTTATAGTTGTGGAATACGTGGACACATAATAGCAATTTGTAGTAATGGAGAGATCAAACCCCCTCATCAAAATGAGAATCCAAAGGAGAAGCAACCTCATGCATGCATGAAAATATGATCATCATCATTCAAATATAATATTCCATTTTATGGTTATTGTTTCTCATGCACTTTTTTTTTCCATAAGGCTATTAACCGCAGTGCCGATGCAAGGAATAAAAATTAGATCAACAGAATATATCAAGTTATTCCTCAGTTCCTTGGTCAAATAAGATGTTTTGTGCATGACAATATTGTTCATAAATCCAAGGACTACAAGTTTCCCATGTGTTACAGTCTTGAATTTTATAGAGGAAATTATGCAAAGACAACCACACAATAAGAAGAAGGATCAGTAGATGAAAGTTTGGAAGAGAAAAGAGCAGTAAGGAACTATCATTAAAAATTGAGGCTTGCATGGTCTATGTGCGAGTATATGATTGCATCATGAGTTTCATGTCATTCTTGAATGTGTAGACATATCTAGAAGAGTTCATGAAGAAAAATCAACACATTGTAGGATATGCATGAGTTCAGGGGGAGTTCATGAGGTTTGAAATGTATTTTTATTTATGATCTATTTCTTTTTAGTTTGATTATAATTGGATCAACTACATGTTGAGGTGTTTTTAATTTTCTTGGAGGTATGGAAGCCAAGTGCTTTCCTTATGTGGATAGCCAAGGTGTGATGGAGGATCACACATTCAAGGGGGGCATTGTTTCTTCCTAATAAAGTTATAGTTTGTTGGTTCTATTGTCACCTTAGAGGAGTATTATTATGCTTACTTGACATGAGTGTGTTCCAGGAAAGAATTTTTATTGTGTCTACCATATAGTTGCAATATCATATGCTTGAATGACATAACTTCTGTATTTCCTTTGATAAGATAAATCTCATGTGTTATCATGCATATGTAGCTGCCATGGAGATCATGTTGTTGGTGATGTATATTTGGATGGATAAATCATATGTTGCGCTTGCATGGAGAGAGAATATGTTGATGCCTATGATGTGTTGGATATTATTATTATTATTATGATGAAAAAGATGATGATTTAATTAAAGAAAGAAAGAAAAACATAATCCAATGCATGTCTATTGAAGCATGACAATTCATCCATGTAGATACTAAATAGATAGATACATCAAACACAAAAACATTACTTGATTTGAAGCACATATCTTACCAAAATGAATAGTGAATGCAAAAGTCACAATATATACAGCTTTAGCTATTTCATCGACATTTATCCTCATTCTACCACTCAACTTGATCCTGCTCATTAGCTATGGATACTTTTATTTTATTTTTTTCATTTTTTGTTGGTTAGGAAAGTGGTCGTACCCACATGTTTTGAACTAATTACCTTAACATCAAGGAGTTCCTTAAACATACACCCAATCACCCTCCATTCAAATCCCAATGGGATTTTTTAAAGAAATACATGGGGGTGGGATTTGATCCACTTATGTTTACATGAATCACAAAACCATTTTGAATATAGTCTCTCTAACTACAACTACATGTTTGACCACCACCTCAAGGTTCCCCCATGGCCTTTGAGCTAGGCCTTCATGGGAGTTAAACCTTTCCAGGTTGTTAAAAATGCATCACTTTACACCATTGTATCCAACCCATTTAGGACATTATCTATAGATACCTTGCAAATTACTCAATAATATATTAAATGTATGAATTGAATAAAATTATAGAAAGAATAATAAAAACAACAGTAAGATGCATCCACATCAAGTTGCATAGAGATATTTATATGGGATGAAAACCCCTCCTCAAAGAAAAACGTTATAGTAAATTAACCAACAAGTCATTGACATAAAATTTATTTCCCATGCATTCACATTTTTTTCCTACTCTCATAGTGAACAAGGTAGTCACTAACTTTTGCTCTCCATACACCTTGATTCTCGGGCCAAAATTCTTAATTTTAAGGTAGCTTGGTTGTTAAAGTTGCAATTATCCTAATTTTTAGGTATATGTTGTAAATTAGTGCATATGTTCCCTCTTTTGACAATTTCCTAATATGAATCAAGGACCATAGAGTAAAAAAAAAAAAAAATTAAGGTTATTCTATGTCCAGTGAAGTATAAATGAAATAATCCTAAGTAAATAATTGTTAATGAATCAAAATCATGTAACAGTTGAGCCACCTACCTTCTATACATCTACTAAAAATGCAATTGTTAAGATTCAAAGAAAATTATTCTAAATAAGTGTGGAAATTCCTAATTATTAATCAATGCAGTTCTAAATTAGTAATATAGCTTTCATTATACATGACTCTATTATTCTCATCATCCTTGTGGAATCAAGCCAACCCGAAAAATCTCCCTTAAACTAACCTAGCCCCTTCAAGTCCTAATGGATGGACTATTATGAAAATAAAATGTCAATGAAGGGTAGAAAACCTTAGACAACCCCTTATAGTATTTCCTTAACATTTTTTGTCAATATCCTATCATAATGTATGCCAAGTACTCCCTACAGCACCTAAGAGAGTCCTCATAGTCTAAGAAATTGTAATAGGTTCACCAAAATAGTTAGACATCACTTCATTTGTGATACTCTAACATTATAGAGATATTTCAAGCAGACAAGGATTTTCCATGGACACTCAAAGCATTGGATTAATTTTTCTCTCCAATGTCATACAAACTCTATCCTTTAAGACTTTGAATTGGGAGGAGGCATGAATATTGACAATGGAGAAGGTGGCATGTTGGGTATTTCATTTTCCCCTTTGGAATGATAGTGTTCTTGTCAAATGTTAGGGATATTTATGACCCAACCATAGAGGAACTATTAAAATTTATGCCAAATGTTAAATGATTTTGTATTTTTATAAGAGGCTAAGTTTGATGGGTTCATGCCCATAACAAAACTAAGTTTTATTTAATAAAGTTTTGTAGCATATATGTTGGCCTATCAAGACGGGAAGGGTGGTGTGGCTATGATATTGTCACCTTCACTTACCAAGTGTATTATAATTTACCATGTGTAATAAAAAAATTAATGATCATGATGATGATAATGATGCATTTCTCTAAAAAACCCAAACTTCTTAGAATGCACGTCATTTTATCCATGCCATTTGTAATAATAAACTACATTTTTTGTAATATCTATTGGAACCAGCATCTAGTAAAGATTACCTAAGGTTTAAATATAGTTGGCCTTCAGTATAAATCTTAGGCTGGCTATTGATAACATACAATCCATCAACTTGCACTATCATGCACATCCTCATCATGAGTGTCATCATGATCATTGGCATTTACAACTATGCATGTCTATATGAATGGGTGTGGGTGTGGATTTCCTTTCACATGTCACCTCATTCTCATTACTCCAAAGTGTAGAGATAAACATGATAAGGAAATGTTAATTAAATGGACAAATAGAAGTAACAAGAAGAGAAAATAGTGATAATGTGGCCTAAATTAATGTCCCGTGATTCTCCTTATATTCAAGTCCATTACTACTTTTGTTAATTTGGTAGCTTAGTGAAAAATTCCAATCATGGGACTAGATTCATCTCTCCGAGAGGACCAATTTTGGCTTTTGAAGCACTTGATTTGGACAAGGGAAAGTGTATTTTCGAAGTGAATCCCACATGTGCACAAAAGGAAAGGTTAGCCCTAAAAGGAAATTGAACATCGTTGAAAGCCTATAAACATAAGTCAAGTGACCTTCATTTGGATATAATCATCAAGTATCTTCTTATTCTCTCTTCTTTGGATTGGTATGCACAGGTCTAAAATTACAGGGTCTGAAGCTCAGACAGTGGATTAGGGTTTTTGGTTTATAGCTACAGGGTTATCACAAGAAATTTTTGGCTATATCTTCATGCATACAAGCCTATCTATGTAGTTGGAACGCTTTAGCCGCATGCATGAACACTTGCTTCATGTGTTCAAGACATAGGGTTTCTGGTGATAGTTGACTGTAGATCTGAACAATTGATCATATGCTTCAATGTTACTCTGATTAGCATTATTGTTGGGATCATACCTTGGATGTTGTTTTGTTGATTTTTTCTAGATAGTTTTTGCTTATTGTACTCTCTGGTGAACATTTTATGACAATCTAATAGAAGAATAATTTCCAAGGGTTTCCCCCTTATGGGGTTTTTCCCTGGTCTTTTACCAAATCTTTGTCTCTTAATGATGTGTTGATTATCTCCTATTGCCATTGCATTTTATTATTTTATCTTCAATTATTGTTGATGATTGGAAATATTGATTATTGTCAAAATATTGCTAATTAAATAATTAAATTGGGCTAAAGTAATTGAAATGACATAGAACAACGGAAAAAATTAGCATGGAATTAGAGCCAAGGTGAAGGATAAGACCAAAGGAGACAATAGTTGAAGTAATCATCTTTGGAAAAGTTGAAGGATCCTATCTAATTAAGTCAAAATGTCAATA
>APFE030804009.1:136379-198894 GCA_000404065.3 Pinus taeda
TAATTCCAGCAGCATTTACCCTTTGGAATGTTCAGCTTTCAACCTTCCCTCCTTTGGCCCAATGCCTGTATTTATAGTGTTCTAGAGGAAGTTATTATGTTCCAACATCAATGGGATACTCCCTCTTTTGGATGGGGTAGCTCCCCTCTTGATGGGATAAGTTCCTCTATCATAGGGATGCATGAACCATCTGGAGGGGCTCAATACACGTCAAACACTCTTCTAGAAGGCTCTAGAAGTGACCACAAGTAAATTTTTAAAGATGAAACTCGCGCCTTTTGACCTTTACAGGGGTACGCACCCATCTTTTGGCTTACAGAGCGTACAAGTACGTAGGCACAGTGTGTTTGGGATGCGTACACACAGGCTAGGTAGAGAGAACCTGCGTACCCAGAGATAAACATGTTTTTAAGTGACTTTCTCTCTTTTTGAGGTTTGACATGAAGAGAAGAGGTATGAGGCTTGACAAGGAGGATAATATGCTTATTGATGGAGCAATATTAACTGCAGATAGTCATGGTGACAAATTTCAGTGTAACACTAGATTTTCAAGGTGAGGTGCCCCCATCTCACTTTCTGGATTTGCCTGTGAAGGTGAATCGGTGAGGGATTACATTTGACAGTTTTGTCAGCCAGGTACATAGCCTAGCAAGGATGGGAAAATAAACATCAGGGATGTAAGTGATTTTCCTTTGAGAATGATCCTCTTCACAATTGCAAAGTTGGCTAGCAGTGTAACACTTCATTTGGCGAGCAAATCATATATGCAGTATGCACTTGAGTGTCTAGAGCCAAAAGTATTCAACTAGTGTGAGGTCGTGCTTTCTTCACTGAAAGAACAACTGAACAAGGTAAAAAGTGGTAAAACAAAGAATTTATACTATGGTTCCATCTTAATCACTTTTACCTTAGAGAGAATTCCATTGATGCAATCGTAGCATGTATCACTGGGTGTAGTTGGTCCTAGAGATCCACGGATGCAGAGGTGGGTCGAATTGATGACTCGACATGCAGGTCAGTTAACAATAATTTTTTCCACTACATTCTTCAGTTGTCTTGATTGAAAACACATTGTCATCGAGGAGCATCCATACTCAGGGATGGATTTTCGTGGAGATCAAGACTTGATTCTACCAGTTGGAGCACAATGAGGTGCTATAGGTAAATTGTTTGACCAAAGTGTTTTTTTTCCAAGTTTCTACATGTTTTTGTGATTTTAATGTTTCCAAGACTAAACTAAAATCATTCTCATGCATGCAGATGTGGGTACTGTTTGATCTGTGACACACCAATAGGAGGTAGGTGGGCCAGCGTAGAGAAATATTGGGAGAGTAGTTCTCCAGGATTTGGAATTGGCCGAGACACTAGCGGAGTTGCGGGATCACATAGAGGGATTAACCCTTAGTATTCCAGATGTCCAGATTGAGGAGTTACCTATGAGGCTACAACACCACAGTATTGGTGTTCGTAACCGCTGGATGAGGTTTTTTCGCATGATAGCATCGGCTATGACCTGTTACCATGAGCATCACTAGGTCTACTTAGGATGTTTTTTGCATGCATTTTAAGTTTTTGGGTCAGATGACCAAACATGTCTTGGACACAAATTTTTTAAAATGATTTTAAAACATGTATCTATTTTTACTTTTAGAGTTTTCTATAGTTATGTGCAATCCTATTCAGCTAATGATGTAAATTGAAAATTTTACTTTTACATGTGTCACAAATGTCTGTTTAACACATAATTTACTAGAGAATTAGTTAATGTGTTAAAGTTTATGGAAATATGTTGATATTGAATGTATTCAAAATGCCTTTCCAAAATGCGAACTCTAAGGAAAATATGAAGAATTTTTGGGTTTCGAATGGTATACACACTTGTAAGTTGTAGTACAATGAGTTGTGATTCCATCCTAACGATGATTCAGTGAATTCTAACTGAAATGGCATCAGAGAGAAGTTCAATGAATGCACTATACTCAACAATATTATTCATTAAACAACCGATACAAATCCCTTGAAAACTCACTAACGTGCCACTTGGAGTGAAAATATCCCATCGGCGTAACCAACAAATGGTTCTAAAGATTCTGACATCTGCAACAAATGTAAAGTGGATTACTAACCAGATAAAAAACTCTAAAAGACACACTAACACACACACATGCAATGAAAGCATATATACAGTGAGTTTTACTACACTCAATTAAGCATAGTAACATTTGAGGTACAACCCGTTTCGGGGCTGTAACAATGGAATCCCATCATAATCCACTAACTCGTTGGCACCTTTTGCCAAAACATGCTTGAAAATATAAGGACCCATCCATAGCGGTTCAAATTTCCCTACTCCAAGTTTAGCAACTTCTTGATCATAAAGTAAGACTAGGTCTCCTTTTGAGAAGATGTGAGGCTTCACATTTCTATCGTATTGTGCCTTGATTCATTTCTTATGTGCTTCATTAGCCAATGCAAAATCATGACGGGTTTCATCCAGATGGATAAGTTCCAAGAAACGTGATTCTTTTTTAGAAGTGTCGGGTAATAGGTTAATCACGAGTTTGAGAGAAGAAATTTCACATTATATCGGTAAGATTGCTTCCAAACCATAAACCAACTAAAAGGGTGTGAATCCAGTTGCATTCCTCACCGAGGTTCGGTATTCCCATAAAGCTGAGTACCAGGATTCAATGCCAATTTCGTTTATGAACCCCTATGATTCTTTGCAACATTCGCTTAAGGAACTTGTTGATAGCCTCAACTTGTCCATTAGCTTGCGAGTAATAAGGAGTAGAACTATCATGTGATAGTCCTAACTTGGTAGTTAACTCAATCATCATGTGATTACAAAAATGTGGCCCATGATCTGTAACTATGGCCTGTGGTACACCAAACCAGACAACCACGTGGTTTAAAAAAAAAGAGCACCCGTTATGCCATTGTTGTTTAATGTTGGCATCATCTCAGCCCATTTTGTAAAATAGTCAATGGCGACTATAATGTACCCATGCCCCCCTGCCGAGTGTGGGTTACATGTCATGAAGTCAATGCCCCATTTGGTGAATGGTCCAATAACAACAATTAGATGCAATGGTGCAGTTGGTAATCTAGCTATGCGGTCATAGATCTAGCATGTATGACAACTTCTAGTGGAAATAATACAATCTTTGACTATAGTTGGCCAAAAGTAACCAGCACGGAGAATCCTCTATGTGATAGCATATCCAGATAAGTGTCCATGACAAGCACCTGAATAGCAATCATTTAATGCTTTCTTGGCTTCCTCATGTTTGAGGCACCTCAATAAAATCGTATCGATACCACGATAGTAAAGAGTGTCGCCAATGATCAGATAATCTTTGGCTTGGTATCGAATATGTCGTTGTTGCGAGCGAAAGGTATCAATCTAGAAAGTTTTTGTCTAGAGATAAATCAGTATATCTCCATACCACAAGTCAGATGACGATATCAGGAACAAATACTCATCCAAAATTAATGGTTCAAATGTCAAATCAATGGAGGTCAAGGGCATGTCACAAAGTAGCTCGGTGAAAATGAGAGATTTCTTTGATTTGGACTTGATGAATTCCAAATTAAACACCTGCAAAATGACTATCCATTTTGAGTATTTTCCCCCCAGCAATTGACGTGACAAAATATATGTCATAGGGTTTCATTTTGAAATGACAGTGGTCTTCCGGAGCAGGATGTACTGGTGAAATCTCTAAACATCTTGAATAGCTACCAAAGCTAACTTTTCAACATAAGAGTACTTACTTTTTGTATCATTGAGATTGTGACTCAAATAATATATTGGATGTTCTATCCCATCTTTCTCTTGGACTAAAGCCATGCCAATGGTTGTATTTGCAGTAGCAAGATACTAGGAAATAATCATTTTGATAATTCGAAGAATACTTTAATGACACTCTAATCAAGGTATCTTTAAGATGCTTTAATCAAGGTATCTCTAATCAAGGTATCTTAACCATTCGACAACAATGCCGCCATTCATGAATATGATCTAATATATGAGTATCAGTAGTCTATTTAAAGTTGGTCATGAGCTTTGTTCCAGTCTCGTATATGATAGGTAACTGGAAGTGGGTCAAAAATGTGGTGGCTAAAGTCGTAAAGTTGTCGAAAGAAGCTCGTGGTAACTAAATGTACCACTTCACAACTGGACGAGTAAGTGTTCTTTGGAACAGACAAAGCCTAACTTAATCATCATTCAATGAGTTTGATGAACACCACAAATGAAAAGTCATGACATGATTTGATGGATCTTCTACGGGATTTCCATTGAATTTCAGAATGTTAGAAGGTAACTTATGTGGAATTATCAGCCACCAAGGTGCATATAAAATTGGATCATTAGTGAGCCAATTTAAATATGGTAATTCAAGAGTTGCTACAAATGGCAACTATCGATTCAAGTCAGGTTGAGCATACCCATGATATGATGGAATTTCTTGAGCAATAGGTCTTTGCATACCAACATAAGGCATCCGTATCTGGCAACCTTGATAAGGTGGTTGTTGAAAAATCTAGTATAAGGTGGTTCTTGATAATGAGGTTGAATTTGCAATTGTTCCTAACCAGCAAAGCCTTGTTGACCAAGACCTTGGATAGCTTGATATTGTCCAAACCCACGTTGAGCTTGTTTGGCAAGTCCAAATTGGGGTTGGAATTGTTGGAATTGAGGCTATTGATATTGGGGCTACCAAGGTTGTTGGGGTACAGGTTATTGAAAATGATATTGTCCCCTAATGTTAGCTTAACCAAGTTATGAATAAACTATACCAGTGTAAGTCTGAGTCACTCCAGATAAAGGTACACTAACCTGAGGCTGTTGGACCCTAGACACAAGTAGTTTTTGTACAACAACCTGAGAAACTTGGGCATGCTGACATGAAACTTATGGTTGAGAAGTAGAAGGACCAGTTTGTATAGGTTGAGATACAACTGTTTGAACTTGTGACATTGGTACAGTGGTAACAACAGGTGTAGTAGAAACAACTGACATAGTTTGCATTGGTTGTGTTGGATACACAAGCCTTTATTGAACTAGCATTATTGGTTGCCATTGACAGACTCGCATTCCAGACTGACCTGAATACGGTGGGATACTACCATATGATGTTCCTTCGGGATATGGAGGATAAGGTGAATAGGCATATTGCTCTCCATATGGTGACAATCAAGTATGTAGTGGATACATAGGTCATTATTGACTAGATTGCCTAGTTTGATATTGATGTGCAGGATCAAACTGTTGAGTTCTCGTAAATGAAGAACCAGGTAAAATTCCACTAGAGGACATGGGTGATGACCATGGTGTAGAATCAACCCTTGAGCGGGTTCCAGATAAATATTGGTAACCAACCGGGACAGACAATTCACCATATAGATGTGACTCAAAAGTAGTAGAAAACAACGAAGAGGTTGCGATAGAAGATTATGTCACAGCTGCATCAGATGATACAGTATGGGATGTTGACAGTTGTTCATCCATAGTTAACTGACCCAATAGATGTCCTAAAGAATCAACAGGTGCTTGAAAAGAAGCAGGATCAAAAGGAGTAGTAAAATGGGGAGTATGAGGGCAAAGATAAAGCCCTATTCCAAAATGGAATGGAGTTCCAGGTGTAGTATCTTCTTGAAATTCTTCCTTAACAACAATTAAACCAAGTGCAAGAACTTCACTGTCAGGTCCGTAATAGATTTCCGATGTTGGTAAATTGGAAGTTTCAGTAGTTAGTGATGTCTGAGGGTTAACCAGTTGATCATATTTTGGTAAAGTAACAACTTATGAATGTTCAAATTTGAAGTCCAGATGTTCCAGTAAAAGAACAATGGTTTCAGGGAGAGGTTCAGAAGTAACTTCTGATTGAACTGTGATAGGTTCTGGATTAACTTCTGGTTGAACTAATTCAAGTTTAGAAGTAATTTTTTGTTGAGCAACTTTAATTTGAGGATCAACTTGTTGTTGAACAAATTTGGTTACTATTTCACTAGTGTCAGTTATAGTGTCCTCAGGTAATTGTGAAACTTCTTCTTCAGTAACAAATTTACCAAAAATAGTTGGAGTAACTAGAGTCTCAGTACTTACTACAATGGGTGACTCTGGTAATTCAGATGAAGAACCAGTTCTTGATGTACTTGACTTAGTTAAATAGGACCACTTTGATTGAATAGGTGTAGCTTCGGGCAGCAAAGGCGGTTTGCTCGCTATTATCCACAAATGATGGGGTAAAGGTTGATGTTCCTCCATGATTGTTGATTAATTTTATTACAAAAAGAAATAAACAAAAAGGGTTAATCTAGGCAAAATGTTTACCAAGCAACTATGAACTGTAGAATACCTCCCGACGAACCGAGAAGTATGCGCAAGCAATCTCCTCGAATGTTGTGTTCGATGTATCACAATGTACAAGGTGGCCGACTTGGTTACCTAAGAATGGATAGAAACCTATTGTTTTCCTCCCAAATATACCCGAAATTACGTGGAGGTCCAATCCGTATAAGCGTTGTCTAATTCAAAACCGCACAATGAGAGCATTCCCATATACTTTACATACTATAACACTACCATATATACTCGAAGGTACATGGATGAGCTACGATATACTCACGTACATGGAATGAGGTATCACACTCGGGATGTATTGCAGATAAGTTAGCGAAAGCTGCTTTTTTTACAACATCGGAACATGTCTCTAGCCTAGAACGAATAAATGTTTTTCGTTAGGTGACAATGCTCCATTAGGTAAATTGAGGTTGATTTTAAGTTTATCTTGCTTAGGAATTTTCCTTTCAAGTTCACCAAGCGATGTATTTTGAAATTCCTAGGAATGCAACTATTATGATAAGCATTCTTTCCATTCAATTTAACAATGAAAATCTTAGCTAATAAGCATATAGCAATCAGATTTCTTTCGATCAAAAAGAAAAGAGCACAATCTAATGCAATTTCCCTAAACTACTCCTATGAGCACACAAACTATTTCAATGCAAAATCCATGTATTTATTTTCTATTTCCTTAATGTGAATATGAACAAAAGGAAACTAATGCACATATAATCAATCAACCTTTTTTTCAAGAACAAAGACTTTACGATAGTTCTTTTTCGAAGGAAAAGAAGACTTTTACGACACTTTATTTCGAACAAAGATTAATCGACTACAATATAACTTTGACTATGGATTGATAATGATAAAGAAATAATTTAAGAAACAATAATCAACCAACTCAAAGTAAGACTAGCAAAGGAGATAAAAATGTGTTTTCTGAGACATGACATTCATTGACCAATTAGCAAGCATTCAAACAAAAGAAATTGGCAAAAAACTCAATCCAAAGGTGGGAAACTGACCCTAGTAGGATTAGCGCAGCCCTAAATGGGAGAAAGTGTGCTTCAGAGCATTTTCCCTAACCCAAGGGTGCTCTGTAGTGCGTTGTGTCTCTCACAAGCATGCGCTGGTGAAAGTAAGCCATTTCAAGAGGCAAATTGACATAGTTTTTGACCAAAATTCAATGCAATAAAGCTGAAATACAATCAATGAAAAAAATTAGGGTCTATAAGAGTGTCCTAAGAGGTGGATAAGCTACTAGGAAGGATGATCATCCCCAACAGATTTGCCAATTTTTTTTTCGAGAATTTGGTATCTACGGATAAATACTAATTCCTAGATAAGTAGCAATATCTAGAACAACAGTTTAAAGCACTTTAGCCTTTTCCTATAAGCAATAGATAATACAAAGAGGATGATAAGACCTACTTGTAGTTTCTCTTTCCTCTTGTCTCCTTTGTATTGGTCCCGTCACTCTTTCCTGTACTTAACAGGCTTGATAAGTAGCTATAAACATCAACTTAAGACAAATAACCAATAAAAGCAAAAGATCTATTGATTACAAGTAAATTGACTTATACCCATTCATACATATAAGCATCATATAACAAGATAAGCATATGGGAAAAGCTTCAAATACTTTATTGAATAGAAGGTATAATTACAATCATACATTCTGATTCAAAGTCACTCCTCTAGCTTTGATCCCACCCACATCACATCAAAAGCATGACACTCCGGTAGCATAAAAATACTTGTCTCAAAGTCAATTCTCATAGCAACATTATCTCCTTACAATTCATCAAAGTCCATCCCTTGACCACTTAGATGAGTGCTCAATGTATAGGAAGATTGAGGAGGTTATGTCATAAATGGGGGTATTGAATGGCCTTCACTACTTAGAATTAATTCCATGGAGGAAGGGATGAGAGGATAGGATGCATCTTAACTCATTCCTGATCCATTTTCGAGCTCATAGGAGTTAATAAGTGAGGATAACTTCCAGAAGACTCCAAGAGATAAGAATATTCCCCAAACCCTATGTGAATTTCGCTCAATCTTGCCCAACGCAGGTCAAAGATGGCATAAGTGCTCTATAGAGCACCTTAGCATGGACTTAACTGCTCTGCAACACACCTTTACATGGGCCTACCTGCATTGGTCCCTTTACATATCATTTCAAGATGTCTTCAAGTCATGAAACTATCTGGGAAAGAGGCATTCAAAAGGTTGACTTTTTTAGGGCATGTAGCAACTGAAATTAGGGTTTGATGAACCCTAAAACACTGATCTGAATGATGGGAGTGATATGCCCAATTGGATCTGTAGCACTTCATCAAATGGATGTAAAGATAAAATTCCTCCATGGCATAATTATACAAAGAAGTTTACATTAAACACCCATAGAGATTTTAAGTAGAGGATTGAAATACACATGTTTGTAAGTTGAAGACGACATTGTATAGCTAGAAGCAAGCTCCGAGAGCATGGTACACATGCATAGATAGAAACCTAATGAAGTTTGGATTTGCAAGAAGTAGCGTTAATCCCAACCTCTACTTCAAGGTGGTCCAAGGTATGACATTTATTTTAGTTTTACATGTTGATGATTTATTCTTCACAGGTAGTAAGCCCCTGATGATCGAGTGTAAGAGGGAGATAGATTTTGAATTTGAGATGAAGTACCTTAGACTCATGCACTATTTTCAAGGCCTTGATGTGTGGCAAAGGCTTGGTGAGATTTTCCTTTCACAAGGAAAATATGTCATGAAGTTGTTGGAGAGATTTGGAATGATAGAATGAAATTCCCTTCCCACACTGATGGAAATGAATTTCAAGAAGTTATGTGGACAAGCTGTAGGACCTGATTTGGTGAATCCATTTGAGTATACACAATTTATTGGGGCTTTGATGTTCTTACATGAAGTTGTTGAAGACATTTGGAATGATAAAATGCAAGTCCCTGCCCACATTGATGGAAATGAATTTCAAGAAATTAAGTGGAGAAGTTGCAGGACCCGATTTGATGAATCTATATTAGTATAAACAGTTGATTGGAACTTTTATGTTCTTAGTGAACACTCATTCAAACATGTTCTTTGAAGTGAACACATTGATTCAAATCATGACCAAGCCTCTACATGCACATTAGGTTATTTCCAAACATATTTTAGAGATTTTCATGGGATGATCACCCTTGGTATGATATATTATGCTGAATATGTTTGACTATATGGATATACTGATGTTGATTGGGCAAGAAATCTTGTTGATTGGAAGAGAACTTCTGGATGTTCTTTTAGCCTTGGATCTTTCATGATATCTTGGATGAGCAGGAAACAAAAGTCTGTAGCTTTGAGTACCATTGAGGTAGAGTATATATCCACTAGCATGGCTAGTTGTGAAGTAGTTTGGTTGAGGAAGCTCTTTGAAGAGTTTTTTTAGTAGGTTTTGGACACTACAATGATATATTGCAACAAAAAGAGTGGGATTCGATTGGAAGATAATTTTGTATTTCATGATAATTCCATGCACATAGAGATCATATATCATTATATTAAGACATAGTACAGAGAGGAGTTGTTAGAATCCATCACATATCAACAAATTAGAATATTTTAGATATTCTCACCAAGGATTTGTCGAATGGGAAGTTCTTGGTCTTCATAGAGTAGCTTGGACTAATGGATGTGACCCTTATGAATGAAGGGATTTGCTGATAGACAAAATTGAGCATAGCTCTTCCCTCAATGGTTGAGCTCCTAAGGAAAGAATGGAGCATTGAGGGTTTTTGAGAGATCTCTGGACAATAGGGTATCTCCCCTATTTGTCACCCATAGGGTGTGTGCGATCCTTGTCTATTTTGACAATTGTGGTATCTCCCGCTATCTTGGTATATGCAAAGTATACCCTAATTGCATCTTACCCACAAGCTAGGCTTGTTGAGATTGTCCCTCTCCATTTGGCCAACGGGTTGAGGAGGCTTGGGTGTGTGTGATCCTTACTTTTGGTAAGTTGGGTATCTCGCCCAAGCTCGGATAATGATGTAGGTGTTGTACCACGTGACTCCTGAGGGTCATTGCTGGGAAGTTTGGTAGGAAATAGGATGGATGTGATCCTCTTATATAGAAAGTGGTGTCTCACCCATTGATTTCTTCATGGGATGGTTGTGATCCTTGCTTGGTAATTTTTATCTCACCTATTTCTCAACGAGATGACTTGGGGTGAGAGTGTCCTATAGGACCTTACCCACTATCATATACATGAGGTGAGAGTATTCCATAGGACCTTCCTCATTATCCAGAGAAGGTGGTAGTTAAAGCTCCCCTATGATTCTTCTTCTTTAGATTCAAGAATGATTCATCAAATACGGTTGAGGAGAAATGGGACATGATTTGATGAGAGAATACTTATGATGCTTACATGATGGAATTGAAATTTCTCCCTAGATGAGAGGGAGTATTAATTTGGCAGCTCAGTGAAAAATTCCAATCATGGGACTAGATTCCTCTCTTCGAGAGGACTAATTTTGAATTTTGAAGCACTTGATTTGGACTAGGGAAAGTGTATTTTTGAAGTTAAACCCACACGTGCACAAAAGGATAGGTCGGCCTAAAATGAAATTAGACACCCTTGGAAGCCTTTTGAATACAAGTCAAGTGACCCTCATTTGGATATCATTATCAAACATTTTCTTCTTCTCTCTTCTTTAGATTATTTAGCACATATATACAGTGCGTTTGTGAAATTTGGTTCATATAGGTCCGAAATTTCAAGGTTCAAAGCTCACGTTTGTTGATTAGGGTTTTTGGTTCACAGTTGCAGGGTTTCCGCAAGAGATTTTTTATTGTAGCCAGATGCATACAAGCCTATCTGGGTGGTCATAACACTTCAGCGACAAACACGACCACTTGCTCCATGTGACTGAGACTTAGGGTTTCTCATGAAAATTGGCACATATATGAATAGTTGACCGCAAGCTTGAATGTTGCTCTTATTAGTATTATTGTTGGGATCATATATTGGATATTTTTTGGTTGATTTTTGTTGGATAGTTTTGGCTCATTGTATTGTCTACTTAACATTTTATGAAAATCTAATAGAAGAATAATTTCAAAGGGTTTTCCCCCTTATGGGGTTTTTCCTTGGTCTTTGACCAAATTGGTGTCTTGTTGTTCCGTTGATTATCTCCTATTTTCATTGAGTTTACCTTTTTATCTTCAATTAATGTTGATGATTGGAAATATTAATTATTGTTAAAATATTTCTAATTAAAGAATTGAATTGGGTTAAAGCAATTGAAACAATGAAGAACAATGGAAAAAATTAACACCTTTGACTTTCCAATTTTTTATTATCAACATTTTAGGATTTATTTTGAGGGATACACACATAATATGACATAATATAATGAATGATGCAATGGTGGGATTGTTGGGATGATGGCTTATATGTATGGTTATGCCACTCAAATAAGTATAAGTACATTATTATCTTTCTTTCTTAGAATTTTCGGGGTTAAACTTGCTCCCCACAAAAAAAACCATGATCTATCAAACATGTAATCAACAATCTATATTGAAATTGAATTGAATAATAGTGGAAACAAAAATCAATCTTTATACTCCAAGTTATCCATCATTTCCTCAAATCAATTATGTATTTATTAGACCCATAGATTCTATATTATGTATAAATATAGAAAGCAAGGATGAGAAGCAAGCAAATAAAAAAAGTTCCATACTTCATTTTTTGTTTTTACCAAGAGTTTATATTTCCCCCACTTAGATTTGGGTCTTTTTATCAACCAATTCTTGATGAATAATGATGCACCTACTTTCTTATGGAATAATTCCTCTCCTATCTATGTTATTGCAATTTCCTTACATATAACTCTCGACTTATGGTGAAATATATAATCCTCATTTTCATATGATAATCCTCTATAATGGGGTTTTTCTTCACTACACTCCCTTTAATATATTTAGTCAATACTCCTTATTCTTTTGACATGACCTGAAAACAAGGCCTCTTTGAAATCTTTTATGAGAAACTATCTAGGGTTTTTACCTACATTTTCTTTCACCTATTCCTACTCAATATATTTCATTATTAAAATTATTTTGATGAGGTTTTTTTAAAACTATTACTCTACTCACATGTTATGATCACTTTTGGGTGATCAAAGTCACTAGTACATGGCCCTAATTTTTTACCAAACGTGTACTTAAATAAAAAAATAAGCATTGGATATCCCAATATTAGTCCTAATAATGGTTTCTGTATTGTTATCGTTGGGAACAAAAAAATGTACACAAAGCAACATAATTTTAAATAAACCTTAAATGCCCTTATTAGAGCTCATGCTTCTCTCCTAGGAATTGTTCATTAATGTAAATATACGGGCTATTGTATTCCTATATGTTAATCCTCATCATGAAGTGACTAAAATACGATGTTAGCTTTTTCCATTTAAGAAAAAAAAATTTAGAAAAAAAATAAAAATAAAATAAAATCATTACTTAGTTTAACTAATATATTTTTGTCAGTTTTGCAAATTAATATTGTTATTTTGATACTATTATATATTTTTATATGAACTCTTGATTTGACTTATTTTATAAACATGGTAAAAATGATTCGAAGCATAATCATAATCTAATACATAACAGTTATTAAAGTATTAAGGATCTTTATTGTTGATTCAACGTTAATATGTGTAAGGATGAAATATTTGATTCTTTATTTACACCCCTTAAGAAATATTAGCACCTAACCTTAGATTTCATTACCATAGCTCCTCTTTATCTCATATGTGTTTTACAACGATGTGAATATAAAATCATTATATTTGACATGATAATCCTCATCATAAAGTGCCCAAAATGCGTTAATTATTTCCATTAAAACTTATAATTTTTTTATATAATTCAATTACTTAATTTACATAATACTACCATTCTTAACTATACAAATTAATATTATTATTTTAATACTATTATGGTTATATATGAATTCACGATTTGACTTATTCTATAAAAATTGCATATTGCAGAAGTAATTTGATGTACATAATAATTATTAAATTGTCTTTGATTATTGATTCATCATTTGTGTGTAAAAAGTTGAAGTATTATCATGACTTATTTTATAAAAATTGTAGAAGTAATTTGATGTACATAATAATTATTAATGTGTCTTTCATTATTGATTCAACAATAATTATTAAAATGTCTTTGATTATTGATTCAACATCGGTGCATACAAAGTTGAAGTATTTAATCATAGGTGTGCACCTTGAAAACCATTAACATGGAACATAAATAGTCATTTCTAAAGTGCATTCTTCTTTATTGATTGATGTGAATATTAAATTTTTAATGGAAATATTAAAAAATTAATTTCTATTATAATGGATATTGAATTGGTTTATTTTCTATAACAATATTTATTAGTTTCTAACTATCTAAATTATAAACTCGTAATTTAATTTATTCCATAAATATTATAAGACTGATTTGAAGTATGTTTGAATATACAATAATTTTTTAGAGTTTTTGTTTATTGATAACATTGATATGTCGAAAGATGAAGTATTTGAAAGGTGATTCATTCTTTAATAATTATTAAGACTTAAACGTTATTTCTAGAATTCACTTTTCTCTATTAAAAAATTCTCATTAATGTAAATATAGAACTGCTAAATTTGTTATGATAATCCTCATGATAAGTTGTTGATTACTTCCTTTCTAAAAAAAAGTTTATTAAAAAAAAATTCTATTTTTATGACTTAATTTAACCAATACTTTTTTTATTATTAAATTGAAAAATTTATTTTAATATTAAAATAATTTGTGAAAAATTTAATCATACATTTTTTTATTATTTATTTTTAAAAAGTATTATTTAAATACTCTTATAGTTTATTATGGAACGATGATTTATGAATGATTTTATATTCTATAATAATTTAAATTATGAGAACATAATAATTATCCAATGGCATCTAATTAAATTAGTAGTGGTGCATCTAATATTAAATATTTTTGTCCTTAATTCATTTTTTTATAACTTAGTGTAATTTTAACAAAGAGAAATGAGTGTATATTAAGAAAAAAATAAATGTTAGTTTATAAAAATCTATAAACTAATTATACTTGTATATATTTTGGAGCTTATTTTCAAAAAATCCATTTTATATAAAGTATCTTTCTAAAAACCAATTTCTTTATTGATAATGTTAATATTAATTTTAAATGGAATATTAAAAAAAAAAAAAAATTTATGATAATGGATATCGAATTCGTTTATTTTCTATAACAATATTTATTAGTTTCCAACTATCTAAATTAATATCAATACTTTAATATTATTATAGTCTAGGTCTAAGCTAATAATTTAATTTATTCCATAAATATTATAAGACTGATTTGAAGTATGTTTGAATATACAATAATTTTTTAAAGTTTTTGTTTATTGATAACATTGATATGTGGAAAGATGAAGTATTTGAAAGGTGATTCATTCTTTAATAATCATTAATACTTAAATGTTATTTCTAGAATTCACCTTTCTCTATTAAAAAATTCTCATTAATGTAAATATAGAATTGCTAAATTTGTTATGATAATCCTTATCATAAATTGTTGATTACTTCCTTTCTAAAAATAAAGTTTTATTAAAAAATTAATTTCTATTTTTATGACATAATTTAACAATACATTTTTCTTAATTATTCAATTGAAAAAATTATTATTTTTAATATTATAATAATTTAGTGACATAATTATAATCAATCATTTTTTTTTAATTATTTAATTTAAAATAATTATTTAATATTCTTATAGTTTAGTTATGCAACAGTGATTTTACGAATGATTTTAATTATTCTATAATAATTTTAAAAATATAATAGAGAAACATAATAATTATCCAATGGCACAATATAATTTCGGTTTAGTAGTGGTGCATCTAAATAATTAATATTTATTGTCCTTAATTCCTTTTTTTGATAACTTATGTGTAATTTTAACAAAAGAAAAAATGATGTGTTTTAAGAAAAAGGGAAATGTTAATTTATAAAAAAAATCTATAAAACTAATATATCTGATTGTATATATTTTGGCTTATTTTTCAAAAATCCATATTTATATAATATGTTTTATATATAAAACAAGACGGGCTGCACGACAGCTAGTCCCTGCCTTAAGTGCAGCGACCTGGTAGTTGAGGACTGTATGTATTTTGGTTTATTTTTCAAAAATCCATATTTATATAATATGTTTTATATATAAAACAAGACAGGCTGCACGACAGCTAGTCCCTGCCTTAAGTGCAGTGACCTGGTAGCTGAGGACTGTATGTATTTTGGCTTATTTTTCAAAAATCCATATTTATATAATATGTTTTATATATAAAACAAGACGGGCTGCATGACAGCTAGTCCCTGCCTTAAGTGCAGCGACCTGGTAGTTGAGGACTGTATGTATTTTGGTTTATTTTTCAAAAATCCATATTTATATAATATGTTTTATATATAAAACAAGACAGGCTGCACGACAGCTAGTCCTTGCCTTAAGTGCAGTGACATGGTAGCTGAGGACTGTATGTATTTTGGCTTATTTTTCAAAAATCCATATTTATATAATATGTTTTATATATAAAACAAGACAGGTTGCACGAAAGCTAGTGCCTGCCTTAAGTGCAGCGACCTGGTAGTTGAGGACTGTATGGTTGCCAGATTTAGACACACGTGATTAAACAACTAATCTAAACGCAACCAAATAAAAATATTGTTAAAATTGTGATGCAAAAGTAAATCATTCTACCTGTGTTATTATGTTACTTCAAATTTCAGAAGCAAGTAATCATGATATTTTCTTTGCCTGTGGATGAAAGCAAAACTTATCAGATAAATTTGGTATTTTAAACACTACAAAGTTCCAAAAGATAATCATATATCACAACTCCAAAACAAAGTTCAAAACGGGCATTTATGACAACTGTGCATAGTTCTTAGTGTTCCCCTGGCTTAGCACAACCATATCCTCTTTCTCATATGCAGCATGCTATTTCATCTCAGCCACATGTTCTCTCACAAGAGCATCAACAACAACCTATTTTTTCACAGCATGTGCTTCATCAATAAACAACATCTCAATAGCAGTGACTGTCCCCTGCACCTCCAACGTTGGCACTTCAGCAGTGTGGTGCTTCACCTGTAAATCCACCTTTGCAAAGTCCTCCAAAGTAGCAACTAAACCTTGCTCAAGCACCTGGACAAAGTTTACAAGTAGCTGGCCAGTCAAAGTAGCTTTCTTTGACTCAGAAATTCTTTGCTATGTATAATAGTAAAGATAACTTGTCATATTATAATGATACTATGCTACAACGATGTTATTTTTGGGTAAAGATATTGTGCTTTTTTGGATCTTCTTTATGGAAGCGAAGAGCATCCAAGTATGTTGTGCTTATACAACTAAAGAGGTACCTGTGAGGTCCATGATAAATATAGATTTTATTGCTATAATATATAGATTTTGGGTTTCCTTTCCATGCTTATATTCCGTTTATTAAAGTAAAGGTAAACAATATCCACCACATCCTAAATTCGTTACACAATTCCAAAAATTCTACTTACATCCCAGGAAAAAATTGGGACAAGATTGAAACCTATATAACATTAAAAAAATATACTCTTCTGAATTCAATCGCAGATACATCTCGTCGTTATTAAAGAATACAAATCTTTCATTATTCCTGGAATGCATGGCAGGTAAGAAAAACTTATTATTAAATGTACACAACCGTCTTTTCTTGGCAAAGAAATTTGCATACTTCATTTGAGAAATGCACTGCATGTAAAATCAATTTGACCAAATGTATGGGTTATTCTGAAATTATGTGTGTGTATCCTACACTTAGCTTTTGAAATCAGCTCTGGACATGCATATATTGTGTGTAAATCGTGAATACATCAGAAGTTTTCCCTCGAAAAATAAGTCATGGCCATCACTATAACAGTGCCTGATTTAGCAACAATATGGGATCATTCTTATTTCATTTCATTTTCCATACTCCCCTTGCAAAAGGGGAGAAGAGGACACAGGATATTAGGTAATCAGACAGCCCAATAGAAACCAATGCTCATTTCAATGTCGAGATATGTGCCCTTACCAAATTTTCCAGATAGGTAGCTCATAGTAATTACAAATATGCAAGTGGTGGCACGATCACACGTGTAAACAACCCACTTAGCCCGGAATCGACGGCCTAGCAAGATCACAAGAAAGGTATTGAAAATGAAATGTGGCATGCTCATAGAAAACGAAAATGAAATATGTATCATGAAAATGAAACCTGTCTTCATGTTTCTGAAGAATACGACCATGTGGTAAGAGAAAATAAAAATTGTAAAAACACCAGCTTATCAAAATCGCAACCGCAGTAACAACGGGTGTTTCAGCTTGCCTGCCCTGACATTTTTGCGTCTGGATATTTATGATCTACACTTGGAATTTGATCATGGAATTTTTTAGGATCTATGCTTGGAATTTGAATTCGACCAAGATCTGGGCTTGGAATTCGATCAGGGACTGGGAATAGGACTAGAAAAGAGTGGATCCGCCACCTTTGTTTAGTGCACTACTCCTCTTGGGTAAGGTAATTGTAAGATGGCTGGTAGAGACTGCCTCACCATCCTCTTGGTTAAGGTAATTGCAAGCTGGCTGGTAGAGACAACCTCACCATCAACAAAGACAGACAGAAACAATAGCGTCAGAGGCCTGCACAACAAGAACCCCCAAAAATCGTGGCTAGCAGAGGCAAGCTGATAGAGTGTTTAATCTAAGACACCCAAATTTGCCAATCTACTTTCCATGTAAGTGTGGAATTCATCTTTGAGACTTGAGGTCTTGCTTTTCAGCTGGTCTGACTTCTCAGATCTTGTTGGGCTTCCATAGTGCTGCTTATAAAATCTTGAAGGTAGTCTTGTTCTTTCAACCTGTCATGCGTTGATTCTAGTTCACTGATCTTTATCTTCTTTGTAGATGTTACAAGACCAGAGGATTGAAGTGGACCTTTTCTTCTCCCAGAGGACTAAAACAATTCTATTATAAAAAGAACCCTCAAAAACCATGGCAGACAATGGAGATTCATCTAACATGCAACAATAGTCATTGGGGAGAATTGATTGTATCAACACACTACCAGAGCAATTCAAGAGGATATCCCTGCCAAGTCATCCTCTAAAGAGCGGTTTTTTTCTCCTGCCAGTCTGCTCTCTGGAGTAAGTTTAATTTTTTTTTTTCCTGCTGTTTTAGGTCTTGGAAATGAACAGTTAATCTTTTACAGTTATTTAGCAATAGCAGATAAAATATACATCTATTATGTAATCTTATTTTGGATACCATTTAGCCACATTTATTTAGTGATGACCAAGTTCTAATAGATCTATTCGCTCAATTTGCTCTGTAACCAGAACTTTGGTCTCAGAATCATGCAATTGTAACTATATTTTGTTTTATTCAATTTGCTCTGTAACCAGAAATTTGGGTCTCAGAACCATGCAATTGTAACTATCTTTTGTTTTATTAACAAAAGATGGTGTGTTTTTTTCTTGTGAAAAAAAAATCCATTACCGTGCATGATATAGTCAGTCTCTCTCTTAGGAATTCAAAGATTGATGTGTCAAATGTTTTTGTGAACAATGCATCAAAGCATAGTCCCAAAGAAAGCGCTAAAGCCACATAAAATAAAAGAAATTTTCTTGTCAAGAATTTGGGTCCTGTCCTAGGGTACCATGTCGATTGTAAGCCTAAGGCCAATGGCCAAAATCACAAATAAAAAGAACCAGTGTATTTTTAGTTAACAGAAGACTCGTGTAATTAGGAATTATAGAAATTTATATTCATAAAGTTCATGTTCATTTAAGATGTTTTATCTAAACGAATTATTGGCATTGACTCTATCTATGCATTCCATTGTTAAATCAATGTCAAAGAGAATCAGTACAGATTTTTGAACTTTGTTGTATCGCAGCACTCCAAATGCAGATTTTAATATGAAATATATTTGTTCATTTTAATATGAAATATAATTCTTGTTACAGTAATTGCATGAAGTCTATGCCTATACTATATACACAGAGCAAGTCTAGGAGCAAGAATTAAGAAACCAACTCTGTTTGCCTTTTACTTTGAGCGAAAAGTAGCAAGAGCAAGTCTAGCAGCAAGAATTCAAGAAACCGACTCTGTCTACACACAATCTAAATAATGGCACCCTTACTTCGTATTGCAATCAGAACATTTTCTAAATTTAAAAAGAAACAATTATATACCCAATAAATCCTGTGGAGATTACCTTGATGTCACTGCGAATTTTCATGAAATGACGTAAACCTGACTGATCTGTGCCCTTTGCACAGAAATCTTGCCCTCAAGCAGTGATACTGCCATCATGAAGAGCTACAACAGGAGTTTCTAAGGCTCAATACCCTTAAGGCTAATAAGAAGCAAGAAGAGATGGAGAGGGAGACAATATTTTTCCCCAATTAACCGCATCAGGGACAACCTGGGTTACTAGTTAAGAAGGAAGGCTTTGCAGGCAAGAGTACTTTGGATAATGCAAAGATAGCTCCTGTTACTTCATAGCTCTCCCTATTGTGCTATTTCTACTTCACAGCTCTCTTCTACCCTGGAAACTTGGTCACTAGTTAGGAAGGAAGGTTCTGCAGGCAAGTACCCTGGATAATGTGAAGATAGCTTTCATTCCACAGACGACACCACATTAACATGTGACAAATTCAACCACACCGCACAAACACGTCGCAACTTCAGCGATTAAGAAATGGCTTATGGAAACGTTATCTTCCATGGACTTTCCTGGATAATGTGAAGATAGATTTTGTTCCATAGACAACACCACATTAACATGTGGCAACTTCAGCAACACAACACAAACACGTCACAGCTTCAGCGATTAAGAAATGGCTTATGGAAACTTTATCTTCCCTGGCATTTCCAAGCTGGGCTTTCCAAACTGGGCTAACATTTAATATTGCTAAACTAATGCTAGCACTAATCTACAGTTTGAAACAGTTTTGAAATATGAAAAACACAAACCAAAAATAACATAAGATTATCACCCCTCCGCCTCGGGAAGAGGCCAAATAAGACCACGAAAAAAACGAAAAAAATTAGAATATGGTCTACGGACAACATAGCACATCGATGCCTAAAAACTTACTAAATATTTTGGGCAAACTAATGTTAACTCATCAAAATCAATTACTATAGTCCATCGCCATTGCCAGATGGCAGGGACTAATAAATAAGCATATTCATCATACAAATTTTGAACCTCTAATTATATATTTTAACTTATTTTTCAAAAATCCATATTTATATAATATGTTTCATAAATCAACTAAAATGCATATTCATCCCACGAATTTTGGAAATCATACTTTTATAATATGTTTCGGACTTTGTAAATAATATCGTATTCTCTCATTTTAAAAGAATAAGATATAAGAATATTTACCTTTAGGAATAAGGAAAATCCAGAAAAGGAAGAAGAAATGCCAACAAAAATAATATCCCAAAGAGTAACTAATAATATCTTATACTATCTCTTATTTTACACTTTATATGATCCAATTAACAACATAATGATATCTTACGCACTTTTATATTTTAAAAGAAGAGGGAACAAGGAAATTTAGAAAGGAAGATATCCCAAATGTGAAGGAACATGAAAAACTAATAATATATTACACTATCTCTTATTTTAATATATTACAAGGGAATAAAACATTAAAAAAAACATATTTGTGGGTGGGAATAGCGAAATCTAGAATAGGAGGAAGGGATCCTAGAAAGATATTTGTAGAGAATTATTATACTAAATAAAGTCACTAAAAGTTCATTGCTATAAACAATTAATACTATATATTTGTGTGAACCTTGAAAAATAAAATAAAAGCTAAACCTACCAAGGAATGATGGAGATGTCTCCACATATAATATAAATAAATAACATCAATGCATTGCTTTCTTTTTCTAACCATATTGTACATATATCCCTTTAAATGGCATGTTATTAGTCCCTGCCCTCCAGGCTGGCAGGGACTATAGTAATCGGTTTTTAGTCCCTGGCATTAGTTTGGCACAACAATCAATAAACTTATTTTCACTTAACCAAAGTTCCTCCGCATTTCACATTAACCGATGGCGATATGTCCCACTTTGCCGATGCGTGTAACCAATGGCTAGAATGATCGTCTTATTTGGCTTCAGTACGAGGTATGAGGCTTGAAAACTTAGGAAAATGTTTTGGTTAATTACTACAGCTTCGCCTCAGTGAAGTAATGCTATCACAAAGATAGCATTAATTCATTAACATTTAATGTTAGAACTAAATGTATGAACTACAAACTAGTTTATAAGTAGCTCAGCTGCTCAGCTCAAGTTGCCGACACATGTTCCATGCTTGCTTCGGTGTCGGTCTGCATGTTGATTCGGTGTCTGCATGCATGAGAATCCCAATCCCAGGTCTCTGTCTTCATAACTCCCCTGAACTTCATCAGGTTAACGTCTCACTGCCTACATGCTCTGCGCTCCCACAGAGATTATTCCAGAGATTATTCCAGGGCTGGGAATAGATGCTGGATGCTCCCCTGAACTTCATCAGGTTAACGTCATCGACCTGCAAACAAATCAGCAAATACATTATTGTCACCCTTAAGCTGTTTATCATCTCTTCTCATGCAGAAGTTACTAATTTGTTTGAACAGGTGACAGGAACCACAACAGTAAAGCCAGACATTTGCGTGCAAGTCGAAGTTACCTGGTATTTGAATATGCTCGATGTGCAAAAAGCATCCTGCCTTCTCCACGCCCGAATTCAACTGTTCAGGTAAATCCAACATCTGATTTATTTATTTTTAACATTCGTTTTTGTCGTAATTCTTCTCTGTTCTCTTTAAAAAGTTCAGCTCCACATAAATTTCGTTTATGTCGTAAAAAGCGCCATAGGTTTTTGTCTATGGTTAGACAATAATATAATCAGAGAGCATTAATCTTGTTGGGCACTAAACTATGTTCAATAATCAAACGACTATTCCTCTAGCAAGTTAGAATAAGATTCCTATTTGGTTAGTACGTTAAAGACGCATATTCAGAACGTTTTAGTTTTTTGCAGGTGTTTGGACAAATTGTATAGATAAGATGGGTGCAGGATAACTATTTTATACTATTCTATTTATCTTTTTGTTCAAAAGAGGAATTTGGTAATTCAATTCGAGTGAGGCCATAAAATTTTTATTGTTTAGCTTTTATTCAGAATTATTCTATTATTTTGGTTTTAAAAAATATCATAATATTCTTCTGATGTTTTATGAGTGGCAAACAGTTTTAGAGCAAGCTGCAGATCATGCAGATTTGTTGTGAATCTTACTATCAGCTATGCAATTTTATATATCACGTGTATTATGTGGCATATTGCACATTGCAACTAATGGGTGATTACACAATTTATGCAGGTACTGCAGAGACTTGGAAAAACAATGAGCGAAATCTAAAACGATTCAGCTTGCTCAGGATTCCAGGATAGTGGTGAATCAAACCACTTGAGCTAATTTTTGAGGCTTGATAGTACCATTATTTATATCTATATTCACACATTCCGATAACTTTGTTCTACTTGTACAGCAAGTTTGCAATTCTAAAAACTGAAAATTCATACTTTTGTGGATGACATCACACATGAAATCTAGCATACCTTTGAGTATAGTCTTGGAGAATTGCGTGAGTGCCATAAGTCCTGCATTTCAGTCTGGCAATGTGCATAACAGGAGTTTATAAACATGCCTCCACTGGTAGAGTTCTTAACTAATGTCAGTTGACGAATCATTTCATTCCTATAACCTGAAGACAAGGCATGGTAAAATTAATGAATAAAAATCATATTCTATACATGTTCAAACTTTATCTGCTACAATGGACATCCAACTACACAGTTTCACATCCACGCTTCAGATCGGGACACAGGTAGTTTATCCATCGCAGTCTGCAACCGATATGAAGGAGCCACACTTACTGTGATTCGCATACCCTGCGCAAGATCCTCGGGAAACTGTGACGGTCTTCGCGACCTGTGGTTTTGGGGGAAACAGAACTCTACCAATTCCCTAGACTGAAATCTTTCCATCGACATGGTTTTGGGGGAAACAGAACTCTACCAATTCCCTGGACTGAAATCCTACCATCGACATACAGATCATGATCTAACAAATGCGCAGCCTCTTCCCCGTCTCCGAACACCACAGTCCCATCTGCTTCCTGAGAAGTTATCTTGTGTGGAACCCTGAGCGTATCATACTTCATCTTCCAGAACCTCCTCACGGCATTATACATGCTCTCATCAGTCTGATAGTGAATGCCATGAATTTGTAACGGGAAAACCTCACATAACTGAGATCGCTTAACAACTTCTGGTTAAGTATTCAAGCAAATGGAAAGTCGACAACTTTGCAGGCATGTGATGACAGGTGGGAGGTAAAAACTGCATGCAATGTCGCCACGCTCAAACAGAAGACTGTCGGAAAGTGGAGCGGGGGGTAAACGTGGCGGGAGATAGTAAAAATCACATGCATAATTTTTATAGAAAACACAGTAAATCGATGCTCACCTGCGTGATGGCTATAGGTCGGTTATCGACATGACGAAGAGAGAAAAGCGCACCATAAATATATAAAGAATCAAACTGAGCAGCAACTTTAGCGTTTGTGCAGGGAGTCGGGCGAATAGCCAAATGGCATATGCTGTAAAGACTCCAGGAGACATTTATTATTAATTTAATGCGCTTTCTGTGGACTCCACAGTGCAATTTTGAAAAACATGGATCACATGATAATGTGAAGTCGGAGATTTTATTGCGATTTAGTCGACTTTGATCATCAAATTTTTCCTTTGTATTATTATTATTTTTTCAAGACTTTTTATGATGCATTTTCGTCCCTTCAAAGTTCAAACAAAGATGGCTTTTACTTCGTTTTTCTTTCAATGCCGTGCATTAAAAGCTGGGCATTTCAGTTCTCCACACCTCGCATTATTTATTTTAATTTTAATTAATTGCTGGGCATTTTAGTTCTCCACACCTTGCATTATTTATTTTAATTTTAATTAATTGCTGGGCAGCCACGCAGAAATTTCAACACCCACCATTATTTTATTTTACTTTACTTTTCCAAACTTAATTGTTGCGAGTTACTCTCTCACAGTTTAAAGCAGCTTCTTCAATTATGTGTGTTATTGTTACTATGAAACCACATGACTATGCGTTATAAATTTTCTCTTCCACTCCCATCATAAACCTAAATTAATTAATTTAATACACTCTCCTCTCGGTAACTTTAAATTGACAAAATGGTTATTCACTTGCAAATTTCCTGGTGAAATAGAGTGACGTTATCGCTAATTCTTGCGAGTAGAGTGACAGAAATAGAGTGACGTTGTGGCGGTCTCTAAGCGTTATGATAGTGTTACCTTGGTGTACATAAGATGTATAGGTATTGATTATTGTTTCGCATTTTGGAGAACATAGCTATTGTAACTCATTCAAAAAACATAAACATAGTCCAGGAAGGTACGTATTACAGCTTCTGTAATATTCACCTCCACGTGGATTCATAAACTTAGTTGTCTGTCCATCGACATATAAATAGATCTGATACAGTACTTGATACGGGTATTTGACTATTTGACTGCATTGAATCATTACCTCATGTCCTGTAACTTGTCCCAATGCTGTGCACATAGAGACCAAGCTGTATGCTGACCCGTTTGGCTTAATATCACGGTTCTCCAACACATACAGAATATCGACTCTTTCTTTTAGACTAAGAGTAGCAGCAAAATATCTGCCGTGTTTCTCCCACTCATGTTGCCAGAACCACGTATTATTACAACAATGTCGGCAACTCAGCGATGGCCATTCTTCATTCGGCTGGGCTCTTCTATCGGTGGCAGGCAGCTTGGCTAGGCTTCTAGACTGGCTCTTGACTTTGACCGGCGGCTTCAAAACTCTTGTTAGTATATTTGGGATTGTCTCTTTACAACATTCGGGACTGCACACACGACGGACGCGGCAGTAGTCAAGTGGCTCGAACACTGCAGCAAGGCTTCAGCGACTCTGCTTGTCCTTTTTACTTTAGACTTCAATGACCTGTTTCTCGGCATCAAAATGGGCCTCTCCCTGCATGTTTCTAACAACATCATAGGGCAGGGACTAGCTGCCCCGCAGCCCCCCTTGTTTAATTGTATAGTTTAGTGATCCAAAGTCCATTTTTTTTGCTCGAACCCTGTTAAAACTTTGATAAAAATGGCGTTTTGTTCAAGTAATTGAACTGTATTTTAAATAAAGTGTATATGTCATAAAACATCACTAAAATGTTTTCTTGTTCCTATAACCAAAATGAATAAAAAGATCTTTGTATTGATATGGACACATACATATTATTAAAAATATAATATTTAGATTTAAAGTAATATTAATTTATGTATTATTATGTTTATATAGTATTTTCATAATATTATAAAGGAAAAAAAATTATTAAATTTTAATGGTGTTATATAGACTCTAATTTGTTTTTTTTTTTTTTTCGTTTTTTGGGATAGATTTTGAAGACTTAATCAAATAAATAATAGTAAAATAATGAGTTTTTAATTTAGGCTATATTTTATTTTTAATAAATATTTGTTTAATATTTTTGAAGATTAGGTTAAATGTTTAGAAGCATTTTAATAGTCTTAATCATTAAGTGGCATGAGCCACTTAGTTTTATGCCATCCTTCTCCATGAAAATGATTATCTTACACTTGTAATGGGAATTTATTAGACCCTTTTTCTTAACTATCCTAAGATGATAATATTTTTCCAATGAGTACCCAAAATACAATAAGGTGATCTTTTTCATACCCTTCAACTCAATGCAACTAAAATATGGATTCCATGTTTTTAATGTCAATAATTTTATTATTAATCCTTGGTAGGATTTTAAGACAAGTGTCAAATATTTCTATAATTTATTTTATAAATTAATTGAAAATCTTAAGAATTCCAAGTGAGTAACTCTTAATCTTAAAGTGAGTGACTAACTCTTAATCTTAAAGTGAATAAGAGTTGATTAAACTCTAAAATTAGTTGATTAAACTTATCTTAAGGGTCCCATGTGACTAACTGTTCATGACTGAGAAGTAATTAAACCTTAAAATTTCATGTCATGAATTGTAACTTAATTAAAGCTAGGATAAATATGGACAAAGATAGAAATATCTTGCATGATTTTTCACAACTTCATTTATTTCAGTAAATGTTAATGATATACCGTTTATAGCTCTGCATGCTCTTATAGCTCTTGCAAAATGTAACCTAACTAAGCTTTTGCTTTAAAGGAAAATTGCTAAGAAGTGTATTGTGGAATCATCATTTTCTTTATTTGTCACAAATATGGGAAAGAAAAAAAGAAGAATTTGGCATTCTATAGCTAATTTTTTCATCTAAAATATTTTTTATCATTATTTGTTCTCATGTGTTGACACAGGGGCTACCCCACGTATACCCACAGTATGCATAAACACATTTGTCCCAACAATTTAACTCACAAACAAGTTAAATATTCACATATCTAAGGTTTAAGATCCCTTTTATACATCTCATGTTGAATGATTTATCAACACTCAACCATAGTCTAACCCTTATACAATATTCCATTATTGGGACTTTAATCAACCCTTAACCTTCATTAATGTTAATATCGAGACTTATTTACCCTTATAAATCTTCACTAACCCTTAGCCACATATATATAACCTTTCCCTTTTTATGCTTTGGTTACATATACAAATTAACACATGAACCCCTTATATCCTTTGATAATGTTGGACTTATATATAAACCTCATATATCCGAGATTAATCCATTATAAACCAATTACAAAGGAAATACCCGCAAAACATACCTTTTCTGCCTTTATATGGCCTTTGCACAGATATCGATGCCCCCTTTATTGCAATCACTAATTGCTCCTCCGCAAGTTTCATTAACGAAAGCCTCTATCGCCTCCGATATGTGATAACACAATATTGGGCTTCAAAATCTATTAACTTCTCATATAACTCCATCATGTCTGCTTACTTCGTATGTAGCATTCTCCTTCGATCCTGATACCCTGATCGCCAATACTTCCGATCGTCGATCATGCTTAATCGCTATCAGTGTGTTGGCCCATCGCACGTCGCATTACTATTGTCCGTTATCGCTTGCTCTTGTGATCTCTGATTTACGATTAGATCGTGACCATTGATCTGGTCCCAATCCAACAGTCCATGATCAATCGGCAATCGCTCATTGCTCTTGTCCAAGGCTGATTCTGATAACTCCAAAAGGATTTCGCTGATGCGATTTAATCCTGACCATTGATCATCTAGATCCAATAGTTACTATGTGTCGATACTTCACTTCTCTGCTCTTCCCTTTTACTTAGGTTTTACGCTATTTTTCAGTGTTTTTTATGGTTCTTGGGTTTCTTCAAAAGGTTCTGGGTCTTCGCTATTCCACTGCGCAACTCCCTCTTGAGCTTTCCTCTACAGGTTCCTCAAATCATTATAATTCCAAGCTTTGCTTGAATCCTTCGAATGGATTTAGAGATCCTTTTCGATCCACTGTCACGTGCTTCTCCACTATGTATTTTGTCAAACTCTACCTGCATACATATTTGTTATACAGAATATCTAACACACACATAACTCATCATTCGATGCTCAAAATGCACATTCACATAGTTTTTGGAATTAAATCTTTGGTTATGTATTTACAGTAAATAATCACATAACAAGACTCTCACGATTCTCTGACTTTCTCTGGCCTGATCTTATAATTAGTGGCCCCTCTTCCTCTCTTTCTCATAGGCTTACAATCACACTCTCACTGGCTAACTAGCTGGCTTAGCCAGATCTCTTTTCTTCTTTTCAATACATTATTAGTAGCTTCTTTACAGTGGAGGAACCGTTCCGCAGTTATTTTTCAGTTGCTCAACAGTTTCTTCAAACTAGTTCCTAAATAATCCTAATCCTCTCATGTTCTCCTAAATTTGAGAATGTTTACAAATATGCCTCACAATATCTAATTAATTCCTATTCTCATTGAAAATCACTCAAAGGCCTAAATATTTACATTAATTCAATACTTAGGAAGCCAACTTCCCTAAAACACAAGACCCCCTGTGTCTACTAAAATACAAGGATATTATTGGGTTGAATGCTCTTGCATCAGACTCCCATGGTAGAAAATATTCATGATCTCCTAATCATGTGTCTTCATATGTTGTTAAAAAAAACCTCTAGGGTCCCAAACTTTAGTTTGCAACTGCCTAAATGCTTTGTTCCTTTGTTGTTGTTGTATGTCTACTGTCTTTTTATTTATATTTCTCTCCTTGTCAATCAGCTTCATACTCTGATTAATCATCCTTCTTGTTGATGTCAGCCTCCTCCATATGGACTGCTTCATCATTAACTGCCATAACTCTTCAATCTCCATCTCTAGCATTTCTTTGGGCTGGTCCATATTCTGCCATTCACTGTTACCTCTTTTCCTTTTCTTCAGGTTGTTGTTGTTGTCCACTAACTCTTTAAATTGTTGTTGGCTACTTCCACCATGTAGTTGTTGGTTCCTTACTTGTTCCTTTCTTGTTCTTGATGCCTCCCTTTCATCCTTACCCTCTGTCAAGATTATCTCTATCTGCATTGAATCCTGACTTTGAAGCATTCTCTCCAACAATTGAACATCTCTGTTCCATGGATTAAATTCTTCCATAGAATCTTCTTCTTCCATTTTTATTTGGTTTCTCGTCTATGCCAAATTTCCTCCAGCATCTACAACTAAACCTGCACTCACAAAATAATTATTAAAATAGAAAACAGAAAGCCTTAGTGCCTCTTCTTCCTTTGGCAACAACTTATTTTGTTGCCCTAATTCTTCATCCTCTGTGAGCATACCAGTCTGCTGATTTGAATTCTCAAAATAATTCATGAGACTATCAATTAGTCCCTTATCCACATCATCCATTCCAAGGATGTCTCCTCGCTCTAGCTCACAACAATGAACTTCTTCTTCTGTAATTTCCTTGTAATCTTCATCAGGTTCTATCTTCCCTGGTGGTGCTTTAAGCCATTCTCGAGTAGTTCAAATTATGTCTCCCATTCGTTGATCCTTTGATGAGAGTTTAGTCCTTCTTCTTTAATATATTTTTCCTCTTCAAGACCTCCACTTGGTTGCTTGATATCTTTCCCCAACTACATATGAGACCTATCTCTCTCATCTTCTTCCAAAATAGAATTTAGATTATGCTTTTCTTCTTCCTTTATGAAAATATCAGCAGATTGTCCTTCTTTACATGTTTCACCTGCAAACATACACAAATTATCAGATTTAAAACCATGTGACCCTTTGGCCTCACTTGAACTTTCAGTCTTCAAGTCTCCATCTTCACCCAGAACTTCATCCTACTTTGGTTCACAAATGGACACTTCCATTTTCATTTCCAACTCAGCTTCTCTGAGTTTTTCCATCAGCCACCTTACTTACCTTTGTTGTAGCCTTCTCTGCAACTTATGCCACTTCACTAGATTCTTCCTCAAGACCCAACCTTGTCTTTGGCTTTCCTCTGTCAGCATTGTTAACACATTGAGTTTTTCTTTCATTTCTATGATTTCCTTGTCAATTTCCTCTTGCCTCATCTTCTTGCCATTTTCCTTGGCATTCTCTTTCTTCATCTTTCTTCTATTGCGGTCTTCTTCAAAACCTCTGTTACATCTATTATCACTATCAGTATTCATCTTCTTCTCCATCTTCATGAGTTCCTCACACTCACTATGAGCTGCACTAAGCCTCTGCAACAACAAGTCCTCCTTGTTGCCGCTCACCTCACCAAGCTTTCCTTTGAACTTGGCCTTTTGGCAAGCACTGGTTCTCTATCTCTAGAACCTCTTTGAACACTTCTCTCTGCTCCTTCTAGGATTCAACTCATCTACCTCTTCTACCAACAAAACTATCCTCTTGTACTTCAATCACAATAAAATACTAGGTTCTGACCACCTCTTCTTTCACTCAGAAACTCTTACCAGCTTTCCTCATCCTTTAGCAATTCTACCCACATCCTTTGTGGAATTTCCTTTGTAAGTTGCAACACTACCTCTTCAGTAACAAGTCTTCTTCTTCCTACATATGCCTCACTAAGTTTCTTTCCTATGAGCTTAGTATATTATCATTTCTTTGGTTCTTTCCTCTGAAACCAATTTGAGCACTCCTTGCTCTAGATTTCTGCAATCCTCTCACTTTCCTTTGCTATCACATGTGTATCAATATAAATACCACAACTCTCCAATCTTCAAATCAATTTAAAGAAAAACATATCATCTCACCTTCAAGATCTTTGCATGATCTTGTTCCACCATTCTCCTACACTTTGAATGGATTGTTCTCTGTCTCCTTGCATCTACAAGTTCTATTGCACATCACCTCTATGTGCTTATTGTTTGTCAGATTAAAATCTGATCTCCTCTTGCCTACATAAACATCTTAAACATAACTCTGTTCTAAGTTTTCTAAAAAGAACTTTAACTTCTCTGATACCAATTGACGCAAGGGCTACCCATGTATACCCACAGTATGCATGTAGTATGCGGTGTTTTTCTCCTGCCAGTCTGCTCTCTGGAGTAAGTTTATTTTTTGTTTTTTTTCCTACTGTTTTAGGTCTTCGAAATGAACAATTAATCTTTTACAGTTATTTAGCAATAATAGATAAAATATACATCTATTATGTAATCTTATTTTGGATACCATTTAGCCACAGTTATTTAGTGATGACCAAGTTCTAATAGATCTATTCGCTCAATCTGCTCTGTAACCAGAACTTTGGTCTCAGAATCATGCAATTGTAACTATCTTTGTTTTATCCAATCTGCTCTGTAACCAGAAATTTGGGTCTCAGAACCATGCAATTGTAACTATCTTTTGTTTTATTAACAAAAGATGGTGTGTTTTTTTCTTGTGAAAAAAAAATCCATTACCGTTCATGATATAGTCAGTCTCTCTCTTAGGAATTCAAAGATTGATGTGTCAAATGTTTTTGGGAACAATGCATCAAAGCATAGTCCCAAAGAAAATGCTAAAGCCACATAAAATAAAAGAACTTTTCTTGTCAAGAATTTGGCTCCTGTCCTGGGATACCATGTCAATTGTAAGCCTAAGGCCAATGGCCAAAATCACAAATAAAAAGAACCAGTGTATTTTTAGTTAACAAAAGACTCGTGTAATTAGGAATTATAGAAATTTATATTCATAAAGTTCATGTTCACTTAAGATGTTTTATCTAAACGAATTATTGCATTGACTCTATCTATGCATTCCATTGTTAAATCAATGTCAAAGAGAATCAGTACAGATTTTTGAACTTTGTTGTATCACAGCACTCGAAATGTAGATTTTAATATGAAATATATTTGTGCATTTTAATATGAAATATAATTCTTGTTACAGTAATTGCATGAAGTCTATGCCTGTACTATATACACAGAGCAAGTCTAGGAGCAATAATTAAGAAACCGACTATGTTTGCCTTTTACTTTGAGGGAAAAGTAGCAAGAGCAAGTCTTGCAACAAGAATTCAAGAAACCGACTCTATCTGCACACAATCTAAATAATGGCACCCTTACTTTGTATTGCAATCAGAACATTTTCTAAATTTAAAAAGAAACAATTATATACCCAAGAAAGCTTGTGGAGATTACCTTGATGTCCCTGCGAATTTTCATGAAATAACATAAACCTGACTGATCTGCGCCCTTTGCACATAAATCTCGCCCTCGAGCAGTGATACTGCCATCATGAAGAGCGGAAACAGGAGTTTCTAAGGCTCGATACCCTTAAGGCTAATAAGAAGCAAGAAGAGATGGAGAGGGAGATAATATTTTGCCCCAATTAGCCGCATCAGGGACAACCTGGGTTACTAGTTAAGAAGGAAGGCTCTGCAGGCAAGAGTACTTTGGATAATGCGAAGATAGCTCCTGTTGCTTCGTAGCTCTCCCTATCGTGCTATTTCTATTTCACAGCTCTCTTTTGCCCTGGAACCTTGGTCACTGGTTAAGAAGGAAGGTTCTCCAAGCAAGTACCCTGGATAATGTGAAGATAGCTTTCGTTCCATAGACGACACCACATTAACATGTGGCAACTTCAACCACACCGCACAAACACGTTGCAACTTCAGCGATTAGGAAATGGCTTATGGAAACTTTATCTTCCCTGGACTTGCCTGGATAATGTGAAGATAGATTTTGTTCCATAGAAGACACCACATTAACATGTGGCAACTTCAGCCACACCGCACAAACACATCGCAACTTCAGCGATTAAGAAATGGCTTGTGGAAACTTTATCTTCCCTGCCATTTCTAAGCTGGGCTTTCCAAACTGGGCTAACATTTAATATTGCTAAACTAATGCTAGCATTAATATACAGTTTGAAACAGTTTCAAAATATGAAAAACAAAAACCAAAAATAACATAAGATTATCACCCCTCCGCCTCGGGAAGAGGCCAAATAAGACCACGAAAAAAATAAAAAAATTAGAATATAGTCTGCGGACGACATAGCACATCGATGCCTAAAAACTTACTAAATATTTTGGGCGAACTAATGTTAACTCATCGAAATTGATTACTATAGTCCATGGCCATTGCCAGATAGCACGGACTAATAAATAAGCATATTCATCATACAAATTTTGAACCTCTGATTATATATATTTTAACTTATTTTTCAAAAATCCATATTTATATAATATGTTTCATAAATCAACTAAAAAAGCATATTCATCCCACGAATTTTGAAAATCATACTTTTATAATATGTTTCGGACTTTGTAAATAATATAGTATTCTCTCATTTTAAAAGAATAAGATATAAGAAATATATTTACGTTTAGGAATAAGGAAAATCCAGAAAAGGAAGAAGAAATCCCAACAAAAATAATATCCCAAAGAGTAACTAATAATATCTTATACTATCTCTTATTTTAGACTTTATATGATCCAATTACCAACATAATGATATCTTACGCACTTTTATATTTTAAAAGAATAGGGAACAAGGAAATTTAGAAAGGAAGATATCCCAGATGTGAAGGAACATGAATAACTAATAATATATTACACTATCTCTTATTTTAATATATTACAAGGGAATAAAACATTAAAAAAAACATATTTGTGGGTGGGAATAGCGAAATCTAGAATAGGAGGAAGGGATCCTAGAAAGATATTTGTAGAGAATTATTATACTAAATAAAGGCACTAAAAGTTCATTGCTATAAACAATTAATACTATATATTTGTGTGAACCTTGAAAAATAAAATAAAAGCTAAACCTACCAAGGAATGATGGAGATGTCTCCGCATATAATATAAATAAATAACATCAATGCATTGCTTTCTTTTTCTAACCATATTGTACATATATCCCTTTAAATGGCATGTTATTTAAATGTATAGTTTAGTGATCCAAAGTCCATTTTTTTTGCTAGAAACCTGTTAAAACTTTGATAAAAATGGCGTTTTGTTCAAGTAGTTCAACTATATTTTAAATAAAGTGTATATGCCATAAAACATCACTACAATGTTTTCTTGTTCCTATAACCAAAATGAATAAAAAGATCTTTGTATTGATATGGACACATACATATTATTAAAAATATAATATTTAGATTTAAAGTAATATTAATTTCATGTATTATTACGTTATTATAGTATTTTTCATAATATTATAAGGGCAAAAAAATTATTAAAATTTTAATGGTGTTATATATAGACTTCTAATTTTGATTTTTTCGTTTTTGGGATGGATTTGGAAGACTTAATCAAATAAATAATAGTAAAACAATGAGTTTTTAATTGAGGCTATATTTTATTTTTAACAAATATTTGTTTAATATTTTTGAAGATTAGGTTAAATGTTTAGAAGCATTTTAATAGCCCTAATCATTAAGTGGCATGAGCCAGTGAGTCTTATGCCATCATCCTCCATGAAAATGATTATCTTACACTTGTAATGGGAATTTATTAGACTCTCTTTCTTAACTATCCTAAGATGATAATATTTTTCCAATGAGTACCCAAAATACATTAAGGTGATCTTTTTCATACCCTTCAACTCAATGCAACTAAAATATGGATTCCATGTTTTTAATGTCAATAATTTTATTATTAATCCTTGGTAGAATTTTAAGACAAGTGTCAAATATTTCTATAATTTATTTTATAAATTAATTGAAAATCTTAAGAATTCCAAGTGAGTAACTCTTAATCTTAAAGTGAGTGAATAACTCTTAATCTTAAAGTGAATAAGAGTTGATTGAACTCTAAAATTAGTTGATTAAATTTATCTTAAGGGTCCCATGTGACTAACTGTTCATGACTGAGAAGTAATTAAACCTTGAAATTTCATGTCATGAATTGTAACTTAACTAAAGCTAGGATAAATATGGACAAAGATAGAAATAGCTTGCATGCTTTTTCATAACTTCCTTTATTTCAGTAAATGTTAATGATAAACTGTTTATAGCTCTGCATGCTCTTATAGCTCTTGCAAAATGTAACCTAACTAAGAACTTGCTTTAAAGGAAAATTGCTAAGAAGTGTATTGTGGAATCATCATTTTCTTTCTTTGTCACAAATATGGGAAAGAAAAAAAGAAGAATTTGGCATTCTATAGCTACTTGTTTCATCTAAAATATTTTTTATCATTATTTGTTCTCATGTTTTGACACAGGGGCTACCCCACGTATACCCACAATATGCATGTAGTATGCATAAACACATTTGTCCCAACAATTTAACTCACAAACAAGTTAAATATTCACATATCTAAGGTTTAAGGCCCCTTTTATACATCTCATGTTGAATGATTTATCAACACTCAACCATAGTCTAACCCTTATACAATATTCCATTATTGGGACTTTAATCAACCCTTAACCTTCATTAATGTTAATATCAAGACTTATTCACCCTTATAAATCTTCACTAACCGTTAACCACATATATATATAACCTTTCCCTCTTTATGCTTTGGTTACATATAGAAATTAACACATGAACCCCTTATATCCTTTGATAATGTTGGACTTATATATAAACCTCATATATCCGAGATTAATCCATTATAAACCAATTACAAAGGAAATACCCGCAAAACATACCTTTTCTACCTTTATACAGCCTCTGCACAGATATCGATGCTCCCTTTATCGCAATCACTAATTGCTCCTCCGCGAGTTTCATTAACGAAGGCCTCTATCGCCTTCGATATGTGATAACACAATATTGGACTTCAAAATCTATTAACTTCTCATATAACTCCATCATGTCCGCTTACTTCATATGTCGCATTCTCCTTCGATCCTGATACCCTGATCGCCAATACTTCCGATCATCGATCATGCTTAATCGCTATCAGTGTGTTGGCCCATCGCACGTCACATTACTATTGTCCATTGTCACTTGCCCTTGTGATCTCTGAATTACGATTAGATCGTGACCATTGTTCTGGTCCCAATCCAACAGTCCACGATCAATCGGCAGTCGCTCATTGCTCTTGTCCAAGGTTGATTCTGATAACTCCAAAAGGATTTCACTGATGCGATTTAATCCTGACTGTTGATCATCTAGATCTAATAGTTACTATGTGTCGATACTTCACTTCTCCGCTCTTCCTTTTTTCTTAGATTTTACGTTATTTTTCAGCGTTTGCTATGGTTCTTGGGTTCCTTCAAAAGGTTTTAGGTCTTTTCTATTCCACTGTGCAACTCCCTCTTGAGCTTTCTTCTATGGGTTCCTCAAATCATTATCATTCCAAGCTTTGCTTGAATCCTTCGAATGGATTTAGAGATCCTTTTCGATCCACTGTCACGTGCTTCTCCACTATGTATTTTGTCGAACTCTACCTGCATACATATTTGTTATACAGAATATCTAACACACACATAACTCATCATTCGATGCTCAAAATGTACATTCACATAGTTTTTGGAATTAAATCTTTGGTTATGTATTTAAAAAAAATAATCACATAACAAGACTCTCAAGATTATCTGACTGTCTCTGGACTGATCTTCTAATTAGTGGCCACTCTTCCTCTCTTTCTCATAGGCTTACAGTCACACTCTCACTAGCTACATGGCTGGCTTAGCTAGATCTCTTTTTCTCTTTTCAATACATTATTAGTAGTTTCTTTACAGTTGATGAACTGTTCCTCGGTTATTTTTTAGTTGCTCAACAGTTTCTTCAAACTAATTTCTAAATAATCCTAATCCTCTCATGTTCTCCTACATTCGAGAATGTTTACAAATATGCCTCACAATATCTAATTAATTCCTATTCTCATTGAAAATCACTCAAAGGCCTAAATATTTACATTAATTCAATACTTAGGAAGCCAACTTCCCTAAAACAAAAGACCCTCTATGTCTACTAAAATACAAGGATATTGTTGGGTTGAATGCTCTTGCATCAGACTCCCATGGTAGAAAATATTCATGATATCCTAATCATGTGTCTTCATATGTTGTTATAAAAAACCTCTAGGGTCCCAAACTTTAGTTTGCAACCGCCTAAATGCTAAGCTCCTTTGTTGTTGTTGTATGTCTATTGTCTTTTGCTTTATATTTCTCTCCTTGTCAATCAGCTTCATACTCTGATTAATCATCCTTCTTGTTGATGTCAGCCTCCTCCATATGGACTGCTTCATCATTAACTGCCATAACTCTTCAATCTCCATCTCTAGCATTTCTTTGGGCTGGTCCATATTCTGCCATTCACTGTTACCTCTTTTCCTTTTCTTCAGGTTGTTTTTGTTGTCCACTAACTCTTCAAATTGTTGTTGGCTACTTCCACCATGTAGTTGTTGGTTCCTTACTTGTTCCTCGCTTGTTCTTGATGCCTCCCTTTCATCCTTACCCCCTGTAAAGATTATCTCTTTCTGCATTGAATCCTGACTTTGCAGCATTCTCTCCAACAATTGAACATCTTTGTTCCATGGATTAAATTCTTCCATAGAATCTTCTTCTTCCATTTTTATTTGGTTGCTCATCTATCCCAAATTTCCTCTAGCATCTACAAATAAACCTGCACTCACAAAATAATTATTAAAATAGAAAACATAAAGCCTTAGTGCCTCTTCTTCCTTTGGCAACAAGTTAGTTTGTTGCTCTAATTCTTCATCGTCTGTGAGAATATCGGTCTGCTAATTTGAATTCTCAAAAGAATTCATGAGACTATCAATTAGTCTCTTATCCACATCATCCGTTCCAAGGATGTCTCCTCGCTCTAGTTCACAATTGTGAACTTCTTCTTCTATAATTTCCTTGTAATCTTCATCAGGTTCTATCTTCCCTAGTGGTGCTTTCAGCCATTTCTCTAGTAGTTCAAATTGTGTCTCCCATTCATTGATCCTTTGATGATAGTTTAGTCCTTCTTCTTTAATATATTTTGCCTCTTCAAGACCTCCACTTGGTTGATTGATATCTTTCCCCAACTACATATGAGACCTATCTCTCTCATCTTCTTCCAGAATAGAATTTAGGTTCTGCTTGTCTTCTTCCTCCTTTATGACAATATCAGCAAATTGTCCTTCTTTACATGTTTCACTTGCAAACATACACAAATTATCAGATTTAAAACCATGTGATCCTTTGGTCTCACTCTAAGTTTCAGTCTTCAAGTCTTCATCTTCACCCAGAACTTCACTCTACTTTGGTTCACAAATGGACACTTCCATTTTCATTTCCAACTTAGCTTCTCTGAGTTTTTCCATCAGCCACCTTACTTGCCTCTGTTGTAGCCTTCTCTGCAACTTATGCCACTTCACTGGCTTCTTCCTCAAGACCCGACCTTGTCTTTGGCTTTCCTCTGTCAGCATTGTTAACACATTGAGTTGTTCTTTCATCTCTGTGATGTCCTTGTCAATTTCCTCTTGCCTCATCTTCTTGCCATTTGCCTTGGAATTCTCTTTCTTCATCTTTCTTCTATTTCAGTCTTCTTCAGAACCTATGTTACCTCTATTATCACTATCAATATTCATCTTCTTCTCCATTTTCATGAGTTCCTCACACTCACTATGAGGTGCACTAAGCCTCTGCAACAACAAGTCCTCCTTGTTGCCACTCACCTCACCAAGATTTCCTTTGAACTTGGCCTTTTGGCAAGCACTGGTTCTCTATCTCTAGAACCTCTTTGAACACTTCTCTCTGCTCCTTCTAGGCTTCAAATCATCTGCCTCTTCTACGAACACAACTATCCTCTTGTACTTCAATCACAATAAAATACTAGGTTCTGACCACCTCTTCTTTCACTCAGAAACTCTTACCAGCTTTCCTCATCCTTTAGCAATTCTACCCACATCCCTTGTGTAATTTCCTTTGTAAGCTGCAACACTACCTCTGCAGTAACAAGTCTTCTTCTTGCTACATATGCCTCACTAATTTTCTTTCCTCTGAGCTTAGTATATTATAATTTCTTTGGTTCTTTCCTCTGAAACCAATTTGAGTACTCCTTACTCTAGATTGCTGCAATCCTCTCACTTTCCTTTGCTATCACATGTGTATCAAAATAAATACCACAACTCTCCAATCTTCAAATCAATTTAAAGAAAAACATATCATCTCACCTTCAAGATCTTTGCATGATCTTGTTCCACCATTCTCCTACACTTTGAATGGATTGTTCTCTGTCTCCTTGCATCTGCAAGTTCTGTTGCACATCACCTCTATGTGCTTATTGTTTGTCAGATGAAAATCAGATCTCCTCTTGCCTACATAAACATCTTAAAATAACTCTGTTCTAAGTTTTCTAAAAAGAACTTTAACTGCTCTGATACCAATTGACGCAAGGGCTACCCATGTATACCCACAGTATGCGTGTAGTATGCATAAACACATTTATCCCAGGAATTTAACTCACAAACGAGTTAAATCTTCACATATCTAAGGTTTAAGGCCCCTTTTATACATCTCATGTTGAATGATTTATCAACACTCAACCATAGTCTAACCCTTATACAATATTCCATTTTCAAGACTTTAATCAACCCTTAACCTTCATTAATGTTAATATTGGGACTTATTCACCATTCTAAATCTTCGCTAACCCTTAACCGCATATATATAACCTTTCCCTTCTTTATGATTTGGTTACATATAGAAATTAACACATGAACCCCTTATATCCTTTGATAATGTTGGACTTATATATAAACCTCATATATCCGAGCTTCATCCATTATAAACCATTTACAAAGGAAATACCTGCAAAACATACCTTTTCTTCATTTATATGGCCTCTGCATATATATCGATGCTCCCTTTATCGTAATCGCTAATCGCACCTCTATGGGTTTCATTAACGAAGACCTCTATCGCATCCAATATGCGATAATGCAATATCAAACTTCAAAATCTATTAACTGTACCCATATAACTCCATCGGGTCCACTTACTTTACATGTCGCATTCTCCTTCGATCCCAATACCCTGATCGCCAATACTTCCAATCACCTATCGTGCTTAATTGCTATCGGTGTGTTAGCCAATCGCATGTCGCATTACTATGGTCCACTGTCGCTTGCCCTTGCGATCTCCGATTTGTGATTATATTGCAACCGTTGATCCAGTCTCGATCCAATGGTCCACGATTAATCGACAATCACTCATCGCTCTTGTCCAAGGCCGATTCTGATAACTCCAAAAGGATTTCGCTAGTGCGATTTAATCCTGACTATTGATCATCCAGATCCAACGGTTAGTGTGTGTCGATACTTCAATTCCCGGCACTTCCTTTTACTTAAATTTTACGTTTTTTTCAGTGTTTGTTGTGGTTCTCAAGTTTCTTCAAAAGGTTCTAGGTCTTCACTATTCCATTGCACGACTCCCTCCTGAGCTTTCCTCTGTGGCTTCCTTAAATCGTTATCATTTTAGGCTTTGCTTGAATCCTTCGAATGGATTTAGAGATCCTTTTTGATCCGCTGTCACGTGCTTCTTCACTGTGTATTCTACCAAACTTTGTCTTCATACATATTTGTTATATAGAATATCTAACACACACATAACTAGTCATTCGATGCTCAAAATGCACATTCACACAATTTTTGGAATTAAATCTCTAGTTATGTATTTACAAAAAATAATCACATAATAAGACTCTCAAGATTCTCTGACTCTCTCTGGCCTGATCTTCTAATTAGTGGCCCCTCTTCCTCTCTTGCCCATAGACTTACAGTCACACTCTCACTGGCTCCCTGGCTGGCTCAGCTACCTCTCTTTTTTTTCTTTTGAATACATTATTAGCAGTTTCTTTACAGTTGAGGAATTGTTCCTCATTTACTTTTCAGTTGCGCAACAGTTTCTTCAAACTAGTTCCTAACTAATCATAATCCTCTCATGTTCTCCTACATTTGAGAACATTTACAAATATTCCTCACAATATCTAAATAATTCCTATTCTCATTGAAAATCACTCAAAGGCATAAATATTTACATTAATTTAATACTTAGAAAACCAACTTCCTTAAAACACAAGACCCCCTATGTCTACTAAAATACAAGGATATTGTTGGGCTGAATGCTCCTGCATCATGTGTTATACATATTAAATATATTTATCATGTGTTATGTATGCTTAATATACAATGTTGAATCATTGTTAACTTTTTTCCTATGCATAGGCAGAGACAACCAAATATATATATCCATTAGAGTGATGGTAATACTAAAAAAAGAGGATAAGGGAAGCAAAAAATAAGAGGTTTGAGATTTGCTAGAGAAAAAAATTATGGATTATTCTTCTTAAAGAATTCATGCAATCTTATGACAATCAAACTAATAGAGACAACAAAGTACCATTGAGGTACATGCATTATGTGAAAATTTGGCAACTCAACCCACTTCTAATGAATTGGACAACATTTTTGTATCATTAGGAGAACATATTAAATTGATCCATCTAGTTTACATGGGTTGGGTCTCTTCTATATGGATGTGTAAATGTATCATACAAATCAATGTTGAATTGGTAGTATGTTGGCCCAAAGTACATATGTTAATATTGGATATTGATAGCCAAATATATATTAAGTGTGTGGAGATATTGAATTTGTAAAAAATATGACTAAATGAAAGAAACCAATCAAAATAATAAACAATCTGAATATGTTTATTGAAGGACACACGCTTTGAGAAATGACGAAAGGTTTATAGATATTTCACATTTTAGGTGTAGGAACATGTACCTAATTGCAATCTTTAGGGTTGTAATGAAAATAAAGTTGTGGTTTGTGTAGTAAAATCAAATAAATGGCTCAATTATTAATTACATCAATCAAACACAAACATGAATTTCAAACCCATAGAAACCTAAGATCATAGCATCAATTTTAGTATTGAAGATGCACCATTTGATCCAATCTCATAATACAAATAATTTTGGTCATGGGTGTGTACATGTGGGAAAACATATTGGATATTTTTCAATTATGATATTGAATAATGCAATAATTTACCTCGTCATTTCTTAAAATAAATCATATGCTTTAGTCAATTTGTGCATGAATGTGCATTAAAGTTATATCAAATTTGAATGCTTAACCTTCCATCTATATGTGTTGATGTAAATAAATGTATTTTATATATTTATTTCATTCCTTTATAAAAAGAATGAAGTTGTCCTACTTTAAATTTTTTTTTTTAATGAATATACATCATGTAAATAAAATATTTTGAAAGCTAATTTGCAAATAAACTTAATGTCAAAACATTATTTGTAGAAAAAAATAATGTGACATTATCATAAATTGGAAAATCCAATTCTTCCCCTAATATCTTGACTCTTTAGAAAAAAAATGGTAAGTTTTTTCCATGATAATATATCCATGGTATTCTAGGTAAGTATTTTCCAAATGACATGTTTATCTATTAGAATTTGAACCAAAGAAAGAAGTAACTATGCTTTATAGTTTGTAGTTGTTATTTATTGAATATTTTGTTTGAATATCATTTGCACTTTTTTTATCTCCTTGCATGTTCTGTGTAATTAACATATTGGCGTTTATATTACATGTTGATCGTGACAAAGCAATGTGAGTAAAAACAAAACAAAAAAAATATATATCGTTTTTTTTATCAATTCTTACTATTTTTTCTAATCCATCTAAATTGACAGTTCTTTGTAGGTTTTTGCCCCGCTTTGTCAATGATGATTATGGTTTTTTTTTATGATCCTAACTATATTACATCTATCAAAAAATATGTTAAAATATGGACAAAATAATGATCAAGTTTGATGAATGATAATTTAAAAGAAACATCTAAAGATAAGGATACATGCTTGCGAGGATCAATCAATTTAACATGGAATTTTGAAATTGGATGAACTCAATTAATTTAACATATAATTTATTATTTTTAATTAATTATACCTGAAAATACATTTTTAATAGTTACTCTTCATATAAGATGCCATAATCATTAAGAGTGACACACCTTCTCTTAATGCCACTGCTTTCTCTTGCTACTTGTTCCCCGATTTCTATGCCTCTTTTTGGTGCACTAATTACTATTGCACCTAGTACTCTTGGTGTATCTACTCTTGGTCTTGGTCCTCTTGATACCCATACTTTTGATTATGATTTGAATCCTTCTTCAATTATAATTGTCAATAATAATCGTGGGGAATTGCTTATTTCTTTAAACATGGACAATAAATTATTCCATTAAAAAATTAAAAATTCACCGTAATCACTAATCGTAATTATTTTATTTTATAAATACAATTATTATATATAATCTACTAATCGTAAATTATTTTTTATTTTATAAATACAATTATTATATATGAATCCACTAATAAGGAATAAATTGATATAATAATAATGGGATGATAAGGAATAAATGGGTATAATAAATATCACAACCAAAATTTGAAAAATAAGTTGATTAATCACATGGTGCACCTTTCTTGCCAAGTATTCAACCAAAACGTGATTTATTCTCTGGATGGGAAATATTCGAAGATAGTGTAAGACACTTTCCACATAATTAGGTATGTGAACCTCTTTCTAAGAACCCAATTAGCAACCTTCATTAGTTCCAAAAAGTGAGGGGTGTGCATTAGTGGAGGATTTTATAGAGAACGAGATGAAAAGTTAGAGGTTGAAGCTAAGTTCCAAAAAGTAAGGGGGTGTGTATTAGTGGAGGATTTTAAAGAGAACATGATTAAAAATGAGGGATTGAAGCTAAAAATTGGAAAGTTAAAACAATTATAATAATTAATATATAATATATATTTTTTATTGATTGATATATAATTAAAAATGTGATTCAAATTTTTGGTATACTTAAAAAACACTTCGGAGGCCATGCAAGCTAGATTGGACAAGGTTGTTAAACACAATGGTCTCTAAAAAGATATGTTAAAGTAAAAAGAGATATGTAAGTACTATAATTCGAAATATTTTGATATTGAATTATTCAACTATTATTTAAATCAAAATCAAAATTAAGTATTTTATATTATGATACATAAATAACTAGCTTTGACAATATGTCCACCCAACATGATCAAAAATCATGTTTAGACACAAATATCGGACATGGATACTCTCTCCTCATTGAACGTGGGGGTAATTAAGTTAAATATATTTTATATGGTCAATTATAAATGGCTTAGGGCTTTTGGAATATAAAATAACTATAAATATTATAACATGCACATGAAGGTGTTGTTATGCACGATATTCCCATTACAAATGTTATTGATGGCCCATTATGCCTACCGCATTAGGTAGTCATAGTTATAATAACATAATAATTGTCTGTACATATAATTGAACATATTAAAATGGATATTTTATAAGTAATAATTTATATCTTTTTTTTATGTTTATATATTATTAAATGGTTCGTAAATATGGATAGATATTAATTTACAGTAAATATTTAAATATTTAGTTTATTATACATTTCAAAATCACTAAAAATAAAAAAATAGTAAGAAATAATTCAATTACAATTTTATTTAAAATAGTAACAATTATTAAAAACGGTTTTAAAATGTGGGAAAAGTTTTGTTAGGGCTATAAATAATTGATCGATAAATTCATTTCCATGGTAGTGTTAGAGGGGGTCTCAAAGGGCCCCTCTTTTTGAGAAATAGTCACAGTAAAAGGTAAGGAACCAGATACCTCTTTTTCACAAAGATAACTACCTACAATGTCTTCAAAAACCTGTTATCAGTCGCCCAGGAGAGGGAGGGACAAGGACAGGGAAAATATCTGACAAACATGCCAACTCACAACATGAAAGTTCTAGTGGGAAAGCACAAACTCATCCATGTCCTTTCAACCAATGTAAGCTAAAAATGAAGAAAATCCCAACTCTAAAGATCCAGGATTCAAACATCATGCATTACAGGGATTTTATGAAAGAACATGAAATTATTTGCAAATTTATGGGTTTTTGGCCCTTTGAGAAGATCCTCGATTGGTGGATACAAAAAAAGTGGCACCCCAAAGGGGAGATCAAGCTTCCATTAGGATCCAACGGATTCTTCATGGTGATTTTTGATCTCTTGGAGGACTGAGATCGAATCTTCAAGGGTCACACATATTTCTTCAACTTGGGCAAACTTCATATGTGCTACTGGAAAGATAATTTCACCCATGAAAAGAGGACTTCACTAGGGTTCCTATTTGGGTTAGGATTTACTCCTTGCCTAACCCAAACATTGGTATCCACCCATCGTTAAATGCACTAGAGATGAAATCAAAGAGTACAGAAAAATGTCTAAAGGCACAAGAGAAAGTCATTATGTCTCATAAACCCACATCTTTTTTAATTTAGATGTATCGAGTGCTCTTCTAGAAGCAATCATGCTTATGTCCAGGGATGAAATGTGGCTCCAAAGAATTGACTATGAACATATACCCTTCATATGTAGGAAGTGCCAAGAACATGGGCACCTCTTTAGGGATTTCCCCCAAAACACCTCCCAAACTGTCAATCTACAAGCCCATAAAAAATTTGATGAACATGGCTTCACAATTGTACCCACCAAAAAAAGAAAAAATATAAGAACTCAAGGGAAATAAGAAGCATCCCAATCCAACTTGAACAAATTTGAATATCATAGAGAGGAATAGGAGGAATAGGACAAAGAGGAAATCATAAGGGAAGAGGGAAACATGGTATAATAACAAACTATACACCAAGCATAGAACTAAGAGCGAAATCCTAATGCAACTCTCAATGAGAATGAATAGGATCTATAGGATGTCGACATGGATCAAGAAGACAATGGGGATTCAACAAAGGACCAAGTGATGGAAGAGGCACTAGGAGGAATGGATCTTAACATGATCGTGGAGGCATGGGAGAAGCATGGACTAGAAGCCATTATGGAGGAATACTAGAAAATAGAAAAGGAATTCCTATTTCAAGAAGTGCTCAAACAAGCCATAGCAAAAAGGTGGCATGGAGATCATAACACCAAAGGCATAAAGTCCATCTTTTGAGCTAACCATTACAACCACAAAGGTACAAGAAGGAAAAGAGGTAGGAAATTGATAACTCTTAGAAGAACTTGGTGCAATATTGATTAATGAGGGAAAGGTAAGAGTTGTAACCCTAACCATAAATATTTCTCAATGAATTTGATCTCATGGAACATTAGAGGTCTCATTGGACCTGCAAAAAACTAGCTTCTAAAGAAGAGAATAATGGCCATGTTGTAGTGGCTACAACCACCCTCCAAAATTTTTCCTTAGCTTCGTTTTGGAGCCTCCCTACCAACTTTTCACATCAACTTGTCTTGCTTCGTCAAGTTCATAAGCTTCAATGTTTTGCTTGCACAAAGGCAGCCTGTCAATCACAGCTTGATGCACTTCCCTCACAGGCTGATCACCTGGACTTGATCTAGCTGCAGGCTAAGCAGCTACCCCAAGAAATTACACATTTCTGGAGGGAAACCAACCTTCCCTCCAAAAAATTCACAATCCTATCTGGCAGCCTATTGGGCTCCAGAATTGCGCAATTCTTCCAGTCAACACTCACAGTGAAAATTGTGCAATTTTCCCCAGTAGGGCTCCTCAACCAAGAATTTTCACAAATCTAGGCAGTGGTCAGCTACTCTGCCTAGAAATTGTGCAAATCTTTGGGGTAGCCAGCCCAACTCCCAACCAGAAATGTGCATTTTCTCCAAGTAGTTGAGCAGCCTCTTGCATGTGCAACTGAGCTGACCGATTCCCTTTGGGACCGAGCAAAACACACTTTCATGCATGGGTTTCTTTTCCCAAGGAAACATGCAAAGGAATCCCTTGATTCAAGGACCTATTTTTAGCAGTTGGAGATTACATGCAAGGATCACTTCAGAAACCTCCCATTAAGTGTCGCTTTCCCTAGATTTTTGGCATGCACATCACAACATCCATGTTATCAAAAATCACCAACCGGACACTACAGATCTCATTCCTCACATCAACCTTGTAGCTCTCACATCCCACATCACTTCTACAAGTTGTCGACACATTCAGCTCATTTGTTTTGGGGTAAGCCCACCTTCCATGCCTTGTGTTGCATTTTTGTCCCTTTTTGTGTATTATCTAGTGTGAGTGTCGTTTGCTTGATTTATTTTAATGCTTGTTGTCATTTACATGCATACTAGCTTTTGCTAGCACAATTTCAATTTTTTTTTGCTATCTCACTATTGTCACATGCATAAAATTGTTTTGCACGAACGGTGACTGATTCGGTGACTCGCTTCACCCACATGCATGTTGATCTGTTTACTGAATCTTTCATTCAATGTTTGCATGCATGATCAATCACTTCTGCTTTCACTTAGTGTCATCATGCATTCACTGTCATATTTTCTTTCAGTTTCCTGTCAACGAGCCTGGCCAACCTTGGCCTGGTCTCTACCTTCATTGAGATAGCATTGCGCAATCGTGGAAGGAAGGCTATGTCTCCCTCTCCAGAAATGCACATTTCTGCCTAGGCACTATCCTCTAGGATTGTTTTGTGAATTTATGAGGGACAGTAACTGCTAGCCCAGAAAATTGGGCAATGCAGTCACTGAGCCTACAACCATTGCCAGCTAAGATTACGCATTGTGCAATTCTAGCGGTTAGTAACCAGACTGGATTATGCATTGTGTAGTTCTGGTAGTCAGTCAGTCTCCTAGCAGCCTAGGCTATGCTTTGTGCAGTCTTGGAAGGCAGTCCCTTGATCTCCCATATGAAATTGCACAACCTTGATGATCAGTCACACAGGTATGTTGCAAGTTAGTTCTCAAGTTCATTTTGGTTTTTTACTAAGAGATTGCTTTCCATGAGTGTTTCTATGTCTCAAGGTATTGCAAGTGTTCATTTACCTCTCAGCAGTATAGGTACAATGTTTTCAAGAGATTAGAGTCGAAGGCACCGTTCAGAGCACACATGGGGATGTATTCGATCAAGTGTCTTTGAACTTGCCTACCTATGAAGACATCAAGTTTTTCGTAGAGAAGGGAATCAAGATATGACAACAACAACATCATAGTGATTAGCATCATGAACAATATCTAAAGGAAACATGGAAAATGCAATGAATGCAAGAGGAAATTTGTTGACAACAGAGAGGTGGAACAAAGTTGCGAGCTCAAGTAGATCCATTGATCATGAAAGCAACTTTGCAGACTCGGGCTATGAGGTAATGGCATGACATGAAGATCATGCGAAGGCAGAGAATGGAACAAAGAAGGAGTTTCATTTTTTGAAGCAACAACTCAAGGAAGAACATGAAGATGCACAGATAGACGAATGTGTTGTAGCAGGAACAAGAACAATAGTGGGCGCAACATGCACTCACGGATGAAACTATGCCCATACAAGTTAAAGATCCATCCCAGTAGCTGGCATGGAGCAGACATGGTGAAAATTCAAGTCCAACAAGAGCTGAACATGAACTTCGGCAAGTTGATGTGCATGAACACCAACACACACTTGAAGATCAACACGGAAACTATGCATCAATGTGTTGCCAATTTATCCATACCCAAACAACCATGCACATGTTAGCAGATGAGTTGGATTAAGGATCTGAACCAATGCAACTGTTGCAATGGAGGCAAGAGTTCGCTCGAATAAGATATCACCATGGGGTGCTTGCACACCATCACGAATGACCAAGCTTGGCATCAACCCACCACCTCTGTCATCATAATCATGTCAAAGAGTTGGTCTCATCACAATAGACCAAGCGACAGTGATGTCTTGCATGGATTTCTCAAGCCATGTTGTCTCACATGAGTACATGTGCATTATAATGTAACGTCATGTCAAGTGTAAGTCAACTGTCGATAGTTGGATGTAACAGTCATAGAGTAGATGAAGAGTCATGAGGGTAGATGAACTATCACAAAGCGGGATGCAAAGGGTCACCCCACCCTTTTCTATAAATAGTCCCCCATAACTCATTGTATGGAATTTTGGTCATCCAAGCTTCTGATAAGGCTACCTTGGAGAGATCCTGAAAAATATTGTAATGTGCCTTGGCTTCTCCACTACACGGAGCTAGTATATCTCTTTGGAGGAGCAGGCATATGTGGCTATAACGTTCCTCTATTGGATCTAGTGGTTGGACATGGATGTATTGTATGACTGGAACTTACACTTATTTATTAGTGCCATTGATTTGTCCATCTGAAGAAGTGTCGAAAGAGAAGATAAGTTTCTTAATGTCAAACAAATTACCAAAAGTAGGTCAATGGAACCACCCACAGATCTCATAATAGGTGGGGCAGCAATAGATGCAAAAATTATCCTCTGAATCAACCTCGTGAAGATGGCATAACTAGAAACTCCTCTCTAATTGGACAATCTGGTGATCCACCTCAACTCGAAGTCCTATGTGAGCCCACTCTGAACTGGCCTAGGGGAATGTAGAGAGAGTGAATCCAATGACGAGAAGTGTAGAGGGGTTGGATGATGAGTCTATCCCTCATCTCCATGAAGTGCTCCATGTAGAAGGCCATTTTTGGACGTAACTCTCCTCGAGGGTTTGTCTAGATGATCTGTACAAACTGCTTGTAAATGTCATCTCGGATGATCTTGTTAACTCTTGCCTAGAAGGTAAGAGGTGGTCCCAGGTGCATCCAGGGAGTATCTGAACGGAGGAAGATGGTCCATTGAAATTCCCACCAACTCTGAAAGGACTCTAATGGACTCTAATGAATGATAGTTCAGGTATGGATTCTTGTCCTACCCCTTTGCTGAGTCGGCAAAGCTCTGGATGCGATGCAAAAGTGAAACAAGGCTGAATACAGTCTCAAGCTGGAGTGGTTGGGAACCAAACTCTGCAAGAATGATGGGTTGAGGGATTGTCTACTTGCATCTAATGATGCGTCAAAGAAGGAGGGTCTGCAATCTCTCAACTCAAGCCTAGACTCTAGCAAAGCAGGTCACATGGGGGGCCAGAGAATGTGAGTTCTAATATTGAGTGCCTCTCCCAAGTATAATGCTAGGCATCGTTGGTCTGGATATCAGAAAAAGGAGGAGAGGGAGTTATTAAACTCCCTAAAAAGGAAGTGAAACCAACCACATATCTCATAGTAACGAGGGCATTTGAATATAAAGTGCTCGTCTCCCCTCTATGGGAGATCCAACATAATCTATCCTCCCGTGGTATCTGGTTATCAATGTCCACCTGAATCTGATGCTAACACACTTTGAATTAGGCTAGGGGGATCATGAGCCCATGCATCCAATGCCAAAATAGATAAGGGGGCCACACTATGAGGAATTGAAAGATGGCTCAACTAAAAGGAGAGGGAGGAGGGCAGACGTTGCGATCGGTAAGATACAATATATTATATATGCAATTATGCTTTTAGATTTTCATAGCTAATTAGTAGTAAAGCTACTGAAAAAATATAGCAGGGTAGAAATCTGATGAATATTATTCAGTAGTTTCTTAGCAAATTATTAGGATGCATAAGAAAACTCGACTAATAGGAGAGGATGAGCTCTTTCATGCATATGTTGTATTGTATTCTAGCTATCTTGTTTACTCTAAATCGAATATGCATTTGCTTTCTTACGCATGTGTGTATGGACTATTCTATATGAGTATGTATGAATCCTTTTGAAATGTGTTGTTGGCTAAACCATCGCTTTGGATTTCCAGCTAACTTGCTTTCCAGCTTGCGATGTATCTTCACTCGTGTGTTCCCTTCCCATCGGAGTACTATTATAGGTTTCCAAGGGGCGGACTTGTTGAGCCCCAGAACTACCTCTCTTCCACACAACTTCTTAAACCTTTTCTCTTCTATTTTCCCATATCAATGCCTCATATGCTATCAAAAGTTGTTACATGTTGATTTCAAGAGTACATTTGAGTGATTTTCAAATTATATCATTGTGTGTGCTATTTGATCTAGGTTTTGTTTATCAGTTATGAAATGTAGCCACTTTCCGCAGCTAACTTGCAATTCCGTAGCCGTTTTCATTGTTTTGTAGGTTATAGGTGTCCGTAGGAGAAACGAGACACATGGGCAGCTCAAGAATGATCCACACATGGATGAGGTCCTATTTACTTAGCCGAATTCGTGAAGAAAGGTACTAGTCAAAGGATGGTCAATAGAGAGTCCTGCGTCAACTAGGACTCTATTCCTGCACGTAAAAGAAGTCAGCCATTCGTGAACTCATGGATCCGTTTTTGCCACCTACAGGCCATCTCCATAACGAAATCCAACATCCACTTTGCGTAGATTTACTGCTCATGTAAATAGAGAGGCTGAATCCTCAGATTCCGACTTGTTCACGTGTCCATTGCTGAAGAAATTCCTCTGAAAAATGGTTATCTATTTCCTCTATAAATATAAGTGTTTGCAACGCAAATAGTTAGTCTTGATACTGTTGATGTAGCGTTATTTTACTGTTGTGTAATCGAGAGATATATTCCTTTGTTTCATAATACAAAAACTCTGTTATTTTCACATGGTTGTTTACAGTGTGGTTTGAAGTGACAATATGTTAGTCCAAAGTTGTGCAGAGGGCCCCTGCATGGCCGAGATTCTTCTTTTGTTTTGTATAGTTTTTTATGTATATTTTCTCTTATTTGAGCTGTACATTTCTCATGTTTTGCTTATGGTTTTAATCATTCTAATTCTGTATGTGCTTTTGCAGCTTGTTATATTTTCTACTAACACTGATCAGTGCATTTAAGAATAGGTTATGCTCAAGCTTTTTAATGTAGTTTTTACATCAAGTGGTAATCTGAGACTTGCTTCCTTTGCTGAACTTTAGTTTTTAATTCCATTTGTTATGCTTTTATTTAGTGAGATTTGTTTACTACTTAAGATAGTTTAGATATCAGTTCTTCATGCTATATGATGATACCTCTAGAGCCTTTAGCTTAACCCTATTTTAGAAGTTAATTGGCGAGCTATTGTGATTATAGGTGAAGTAATCGATTTTGTTTTCATTAGTCTGCAAGTAGATATTTTAGATGTCAGTTGTTTCATGCTATTTGATGATACTTCCAGAGTCTTTAGCTTAACCCCGTTTTAGAAGTTAATTGACGAAATGTTGTGATTATAGATGGAATAATTGACTTTGCTTTCATTAGAGTGAAAATTAGATAATTTAAATGTCATTCTTTCATGCCATATGATGATATTTTCAGAGTCTTTAGCTTAACCCTGTTTTAGAAGTTAATTGATGAAATATTGTGATTATGGGTGAAATCATTGACTAGTTTCCAGTTTCTTTACTCTTTAGTTTTGAGTGCAGCAGTTTATTAGATTTCAATTCTGTAATTAGGATGGACAACAGAGATGGTAACCTCATTTTCAGTACTTCATTTTTATCTTGATTTATGTAGCTACATGTTTCCACTCTTGTTCAAGTTCTGATTTTGTAGACAACATGTTTTGAGATCTTTGAAGTTCTAAGTTTGGAAATTACCATAAGAAGCATAAACCTTGTCTTCAATTCTACATCCATACTTGATTTTTAAAAGTATTCTTAAAACTTTGGACTAGGATTTCCATTTGCATTAAACACTTTAGGAGACCAACAAGAACCAAGCCCCAAAACAAGATCAAACCGAAAACAGTGAAGTAAGAAAAGGGTTGTCTAGCACATACAGTGCAATACACTTCATTAGTTTACAACTCCTAGATTGATAACTTATGTAGCAATTTAGGACACACTAAATTGACTAAACAACACTCATCTCAACCCACTTGTGTTAGAACCTCTCATGCACCTTCCTTGACTCATTGCAACTATCACACTCTTTCTACCAACTAAGTTATCTTACTTGCCTCTGTGCAAAATCGTGGTCAAGGCATTACCATATGACCCATTGTTGGGACTCCTACACCAAACGGTTTGAGGTCTAATTGGGACTTCTTATCGGGGATATCCCCTTGACATGTTGGAGGGTCCAGCATAGTCAACTTTTCCAGTGCTAGAAGGAGGGCCAGATGACAAGTTATGTCCTCTCATCCAGTTTTGAACCTTTACATATCTTTCATGGATTCTTGCACTCTTCTTGCTCCGCAATGTTTTTCGAATCATGAAGATGTCACCATCACGAGGGAGGTTTTCGATCTCTTGTCCACTTACACATATGTTATGAAACCAAGTCAAGAAAAGATAGAAAAGATAGATTAACGCCTTAGAATTCAGCCTCTTTGAGGGGGCAACCTCCTTTAGATTACATAAATGAAAAATTCTTGGATGATGCAAATGAAAAGACCTACTTTCTATATATAGGAGTCTAAGGGGTCATAATATAATCAAAGCCGACATAACAATAATATGTAAGGGCACAATAATAACAATAGTGGGCTTCTATGGGGCACAATAGTGACAATATGGGCACTACATGGGTGCATCAATATAATAAGGGGGTTGTACTAAGAATAATAAGGGGTTACACTAGTAGTATAGGGGCCTAACATGCCCCTCTCCTTCAAAAAGCGTTGTCCTCAACACTTGAGTAGTTCTTGATGCTTTTGTATAGTATTCTTGTCCTCCCATGTGGAATCTTCAGCAGGTAAGTTCTTCCACTTGATGAGATACTCTGAAATTGATCGATTTCGTAGCTATCGGTTTCTTGTTTCTGTGACTGCTCCAGGTTCCAATATGATTTTTCCTTCCTCTTCAATTTCTGGCAATATTGTTTGAATTGGGATCTTTTACAACTTTTGAATAAGTGGCCATAATTATTTGTCCTTCTTCCATTCATCCCTTGCTTCATTTATCCAATCTGGTTGGATAATATTAATAGTACAAAACAATGCTTCCACATCCTCATCCTTGAAGAGTCTTCCCATTCGATAAGGTCGCCATTTTTAAGTGCATGTAGTATTGCCAACATTTCCTTCTCATAAATACCTTGCTTGAGATGTAGTAGTAAAAATACCCAGTCACCCACATCAAAACATTTTTCACTACGATGTTGATCTACGTGTTATTTCGTTTGATTTTTCATCGAAGTGGCGTTATCCTTTAAAATTTGGAGAACTTGTTGTTGATGCTCAATGTGATCTTTCACTACTTGAACCTTTTTCTTCTTGATATGTCCTTCTATCTCCAAAGTTTGAGTAGTGGTAATTTCTTCCAATCCTTTACAAGATATGGTCGGATTCATTTCTTGATGCTCGATGTGATCTTTCACTTCTTGAACATTTTTCTTCTTGATATGTCCTTCTATCTTGATAGTTTGAGGAGTGGTAATTTCAACCAATGAATTACGAGATATGGTTGGATTCATTTCTTATTTCTTGATGTGATCTTTCACTTCTTGCACCTTTTTCTTCTTGATATGTCCTTCTATCTTGAGAGTTTGAGGAGTGGTAAATCTTTCCAATGCTTTATAAGATATGGTCTGATTCATTTCTTCATTCTCTAAGGTGGGGTCCTGGGGTATATCCTTAGTTTTTTTGATGTCTTTTGATCCTTTTCTTCCTCCTCTTCATATTCTATGTAAAATAATTTCTTCTCAGCACACTTATGACCTTTAGCACATTTGTTGTCACAATTGTAACAAAGCCCTTTTTCTCTTTTTTCTTCCAATTGTTGTGGTGTAACCCTTGTAGTTTGTGGAATGCTGGGAGAAACAACACTTCCATCTTTATAGTTGTGAGGGGTATGCTTCTTGGTTTCCATAATTTTTCTTTCCACTATGTCACAAAGCCCTTTTACTCTTTCCAATTGTTGTGGTGTTGCTCTAAAGAAGGTGTTGCTCTTTCTATCCTCATAATGTGCTATCATTTCCTCTATGAAAATTGACCATGTAACAAGTTGTTTACGAGAACAAAGCCTTTCATACCATAAAATTTGATCTGTTTCTAAATATGAAGATGCAATATATACCTTTTGTAATAGTGGTACACCATGTAGATCAAAATATTACTCCTTCTGAAGTATCCAATTTACCGGATCCTTACCATCAAACTTCCTCATCTTGATTTTTCTTGATTTTAGGAGCTCGATATTGAAACGACTGTAACTTTGTACTTTTGGATTTTTAAGTTCTGAAGTTGTGACCTACAGTAGCACTATGTGTCCTCTTTCTAATGCCACCATTCTGATCCAAATTGGATTCTCCAAGGAAGAATTATGCCAAATCTCCCACAATGACCTGATTATAGACTAGTTCAGTAGATAAAACTTCTATGACGTGCCACGTGTCACTGTTTCAACCTTTGACTCTGAAAAATATACACAAGAAACTACAGTCTGTCCTCTTTCTGTAACTTATTGTGAAATTTCAATCTGATGCTCATAGAGAAAGTTATGACGATTTTACCCGGGTCATCTATTTGGAATGTAATTCAGGAGTCTGCAAAAATACCAACTTGCTCAGATCATATCTCCGCAAATATAGCGTGAAAATCTCTAAAATTCGGATCCAAGGTTTAGCGTGCATTCTTCTCAAATGAGTTTTTATTTTAGCTTTTGAAACATCGCAGAAAAAAAGTTATAGCGACAATGCCACGATGACCTATTTGGAGGAGCAAAACCCGAGAATCCAAAGCTCTGATACCAAATGTTATGAAACCAGCTCAAGAAAAGATAGAAAAGATAGATCAACACCTTAGAATTCAGACTCTTTGAGGGAGCAACCTCCTTTACATTACAGAAATGAACAATTATTGGATGATACAAATGAAAAGACCTCCTTTCTATATATAGGAGTCTAAGGGGTCATAACATAATCAGAGCTGACATAACAATAATAATGTAAGGGCACAATAATAAGAATAGTGGGCTTCTATGGGGCACAATAGTAACAATATGGGCACTATGTGGGTATGTCAATATAATAAGTGGGTTGTACTAATAACAATAAGGGGTTACAGTAGTAGTATAGGGGCCTAACATTTGTTCAAGGGCAACACACCTGACTCTAGCTTCCATCAATCATGGAAGTAATGCCTCAATCCCGCTCTTTTTGGAATATTTTTTTTTTTTGTGTTTTTCATATTTAGAAAGACCAAAAAATAATAAAATAATGGTTATAATACATTGGAAATAATGAGTGTCGAAGTACATATGTTCTAGTTCCTGGGAGTGGAACATGCCTATGCTCAATGCAAGGTGAAGAAACTGGTCAATGACACTCAAAGGAATGTTCTTTCCATGGATTAACAGGTTTCAAGTTGCAGAGACTAAATTATTGCAGGGTTGATTTCACAGAAATGTCTGGCCAAAAAAGAGGCTTAAACACGAGTCCAAATGAAGCCAACTTGAGGCCAAAAAGAGGCAAATAGTCAACATGCAGCACAATGGTACAACTCAGCGCAAAGGATACTTTAGCGTATAAAGCCAAAGAAAATAGTGAAGAAGTAGGAGAATGAAGCTTCATCACAAAATTCATGGTAGGACTAAAGAGGACTCTCGAGCCTAAGAACAAAGTTCAGCATGGGTGCCAAGTGACAGCAAGGTACTATCTAGGGCACCCATGATAAGGTAGGCTCTACCACACAAGTTATGACACTTCTAAGCAATGAGAAGGTTTCACATCATATCTTGGTGGGGTCGATCCTAAGTAAAAAATGGGAAAGGAAACTGATAAATGCATAATGCAACTGAAAAAACTAACCTCTATGCTAGTTTCGAGAACCAATACCTATCAAAGCAGATCAAAAAATGCCCAAAGGAGAAGTCTTCCAAGTTCTATAGACACAATTAGGAACACTAGAAAATAAGTAAATACATCCCATATATAAACTTCAGATAAAATCTTGTGTTACAGAATACAAAACTTGAAAATGAGTACCTTATATATACAATATGGTACAGGGAACCACGCAGCCTTGTGGCTTACACATAATAGTTCTTCAGGACAAGCCCCTTATGGGGCTCAGACCAAGGACTCCTTTGGTAGTTAAAACTCATGGAGTCAAAAATTTCCTCCTGTGAAGGAAAGTAAACTTCCAAGAAATCATGAGAACTAGAAGGATCAAAAGAGGGAATCAAGGGGTCCCATGTCCCCCTAGGAGAAATCACTCGGTCAACAATCAGGACCAAGCCCCGAGAAGCAAAATAAAAGTTCAAAGGATCCTTCTTATAATAAATTTATCATTGAGGATACAATGTCACATAGTTCACCTATGACTGAGTAGAGTCTACCTGAACACTTGGAACATACCAAGGGGTATTCTGTAGTAAATTCGAATTAGGGGGTGATTATCATATGCAAGTTGATCAATAGTGACAATATTTCCGTTATGAGGAAAATACATTGCTCGAAAGAGTGAAGACACCACAACGTTCATAACATAGAAAAAATCATGCCCATGTAAGATGTTAAAGTCTAAAGGGCGATCAACCACCATCATATCGATTAAGATAGTCTTTCCACCTAAAGTATTAGGAAATTGAGGAAGAACACCCATAGATTCACTAGGGCTTCTATCATATGCTAACAACTAGTTATCAGTGGCCAACAACTTTGGAGAACCCAAAGCTTTCCAAGTCAAGGAGGATACAATACTTGCAGAGGATCCTTCATCCACCATACATCGATAGATGTTTGTAGAATTAAATCTAGCTCTTATTTGGAAAGGTGCAGCAGCAGGAAGATGAGGCTCGAAAAGATTATCCCAATCAAAGGAGAGAAGCCTAAAACTTGGACGGGGTACATTAAAGATACCGAAATGCCCCCTAGACCAGAAGACTTTGTAATAGAGATTAAGAAGACTTTTTTGTTAGGCACTTCACCCCTCAAAAGAGGAGAGGAATCAACCAGAGATTGCACTGGCTCAATCACTTCATCAACCAATGGTTGAGGATACTGTTGAGAAACCATAACAAGTTTAGGAGTAGAAGAACCTTTAGACTCAAACCATATCCTTTGTAACACTTGAATACCAGGGCACAAATGACTAAGATTGTCTCCCTTACATAGCTTACAAGGTAACTTAGGTTTAAATCTTCTACGCCTAGGTTTCTGATCAACATCCATTTAGCCAACATGACTAGCAGTGGTTGATGGAGAGTCCCCAACATGACTCGTAGAGGTTGTTGACTCTTTCCCAAGAGAGATATGACTTTTGCCCCTAGCCCTACTCATAGAAAAAGGTGAGTCAATAGAAATATGACTCACAGAGGTAGGTGACCCATTGCTAGTATGACTTACAGTGACTAGACTTATGCCCCCAGCATGACTTGCAGTGGCTGAAAGCTCATCTCCAACATGATTTGTAGGGGTTGGTGATGATCCATGGATAGAACTATTCTTATTCTTCTTATTTTTCTTTCACTTCTTTTATATCTCTTATTACAAGAGGGAGGAGAAAGAGGAATCATAGATTCATCTTTTGAAGAAGATGAACAATTAACACCCATTTGATGCCCTTGAAGTAAAGCATTCATCTCAGAAATTTCAAGAACATTTGGAATATTTAGAGTGGTCCATAGCCAAACTAGTAGTCCAACACTCAATCCAAGAATATTCAAAGTGGCCACCAAGGGGGTACCAACATTTCCAAAGAAAGTAAAAGCACAATGATCCCCTTTTGGAAGGGTCCCTTGGTTGGCCTCCATAGGAATATTGCCCATACCCAAATTTTATGCAGATCCTTCCCTTATGGGATCGTACAAATGACTTTCCAAGGAAGAGAGATGCACAATCAAGACTTTTCCCTTAAGGAGGAAACTCCACAACTTTCAAAAGAAAGATCAAAAGCCTTTCAAGACAGCTGGAGTGGCTGGACAGTCACTCACAATCTAAGGTCCAAAAGTGACAAGAGAAATCCACATAAAGATAACTGAATACAAAGAGCAAAGAGCACTCCACTATAAAGTCCTTAAAGATGCAACCAATCAAGAAACTTCCTAGTATTTCCACTCTAGGTGATGAGGATCGGAGACCAAAATACAAGAAGGTGAAGTAAGGGACCTTCCGAAAAGATTTTGGGATAATTACAGCCCAATCCTACCAGGGAAGGTAACATAAACAGCTACTTTGACCCCTAGACAAAATCCTTTTCCGGTGAAAGTACTCGAGCTTCGCAAGGGTACCCTCCAGAAGTACTAATGAATGTGATGCAATGTCTACCTTAGGTGTTGCAGGATTCTCCTCCGTAGTGACCTATGTGGTCCTTAGGAATACCAACTATGGACACTAGTTCATATCAAAAGCCATGCATAGCAATCTCGTGGTGGGATCCAACAAGTAGGAGAGGGGATATCTCTCTTTCCTTTTCTTCAGTCTCCATCGTGCTTGACTCCCAGTAGAAAGGATCTTTCCCGGTCTTTCTAATGACACTGGATTTCACTCATTATTCAACATCTATGTTTAGCAATTTGAGTGGCCTTGGAGAGTTAACTCTCCACTCACCTATTCCAAGGCCCTAAAGAGCTAGACTTGTTGATGTAATTAATGACAAATAAAAAATTGTTCTAGTTCTTTTTAATTAAGTGCTTGATTTTAAAGGTTGTTCTTTAGGTCACGAGTAAAATGAGAGTGTAACTTGTGGTGTTTTGATGCAAAATAAATCAATAGAAAATTAGTTATATGCAAATGAAGCTATTTTTCCTCGATGAAAAGATATTTCTATAAGGTTCTACAACTAAATTTGTAAAAGCAAAAAAATTGCCTTTCCAGAAAACACACTCCACACACTCAAAATCTAATAAGAAGACTAAAATTCCTACAGTGCAAACTAATTTAAGAAAACTATAATGATCATGCAAGATTCTACGGATGCTTATACAATAAGAAAATGTGTTCCTTCACAAGATCAATAAGCCAACTTGACTACGAGGGCACAAGTTCAATGACAAACTTCCCTCGAAACCAAGCAAAATCAATCGAAAAAAGTTCACAATTTCTCAAAAATAATGAAGAAACCAAAAAAGAAAAAACTAAAAAGAAAAATAAGGGCAAGAACGATGTTTTTGTCATTTTATTTTTTAAAGAAGCCAATGAATTTTTTGAGAACACAAAGACTACTAAAATTCCAAGACCAAAAACAAGCATAAAGACTCCCAAAATTCGCAAGTTATGCACATCATTAATAGAATAAAACATGAAATGACATAGGACTATAGGCTTGCATAAACTGATATTAACAATAGTATAAAGGACTTCAGCAAACCAAAATAACTTCAAGAAAGACTTTCAAGATCACCAAAGAGAAACTAAAAAACTATCAAAAACAAAATAGGTCAACCAGAAAGGAAAGCAGAGAAAAGCAATCCAAAAGTTGGGTTATAAACAAAACTGCAACCAATTTCTTGTTTTGTAAAGTCAGAACAACCAAGAACTTCTACAAGAAGCCTTGAACCCAAAGCTCAAACTGAAACCAATATTTTGAAAAAAATATTCAAAATAATGTATACGCGACTTGTAAAGAGAAATAAGCATGTATACACAACTGAAACAAAGGAAAGTCTTGTATATGTGAGTTTCTTTGAATAAAGTAATGTGTATACACGATTGTATCATTTGAAAGGTGCGTCTATAAAGCTCATTAAAGAAAAATAGAAAATCCAGGCCTGATCTAAAAGATCAAACTTGATGCCTAGGAAGAAAACAGATCACAGACACTGTAAAAGTAATAAATCAATCAAGCAATCCTTGATCAATAGAAACAACCCAATCTAGGAAAAACAAGAATGATTTCCCCAGCGGAGTCACCAATTCTATTTCAGGTAGAATTACCTAAGGTCTTAGGTTGGGAACCCCAACAGAGTGGAGGGAATACATCATAAGGAGACACACAAACAAGTAGTCCTAATACTTAAATAGTTAAACTTTGTACAAAATGTCTTACACGTAGGTCCTATTCTATTTCAGGTAGAATTACCCTAAGGTCTTGGGTTGGGAACCCCAACAGAGTGGAGGGAATACATCATAAAGAGACACACAAACAAGTAGTCCTAATACTTAAACAGTTAAACTTTGTACAAAAGGTCTTACCCGTAGGTCCTACGTTTAAGGTCGTTCTTGTAGGGTTCAAACACTCTGCTTCTTCCTTGCGTTTTAGGACCTACAATTAATTCAAGGCAAAGTATATACACCAAAAATAACTGAAAACATGTTCATTACATCTAGATTAGATCATATAAGAATGTAAGAAAATAAGCATTAATGTGAGATTTTATAAGAAAATCATGACATAAATTACTGCACAAAGACCGTAATCATCAAGAACAAGACATCACCTCTTTATTAATGTAATCTAAATAAAATATGGAAGAAATACAACCTAATTCATCCATTAGCTCGAAGTGAAACCATCCTCTAGATCCGTCCTTCCCAAGCCTGAGCAATCCTCCTCCATAAGTATAAGCAAGGATGTCATGAAAGGATGATGAACATCTCAAGAAGGAAACAGGGGTTTCCTATGAATTGGAGTGCAGAAGGCATAGGGAAACTGTTATAGCTCTGATACCACTTGTTATATCTCTAATACCACTTGTTATAGATCTAGCCCAAAAATATATGATAACAGAAATAAACCCAAGAAATAACACGATAGAAATAGACATAAATGCTTCACTTTATTGATCAAACCCTTAAGGTAAGGCAACACCATACATTCACTACTTAAGGAAGGAGAACCCTCCACAAGCCATATACCTATTCATACAATATTCCTTGACACCTATCAATTGGGAGTCTCTAGCCTCTATATAGGCCTCATACATACAATACCATGGGTCATCACCATCGTTCCCTCAATACCATCTATCTAATACCATGGGCCCATTACATTATTACTAACTACTTGTGGTCCCTTACATGATACGGGTGAACCACCTTATTTATTACTATGGCCCATCCCATTATTACGTTATTCACTTGGGCACCTCCCTTTATACCCCATATTATCCCCCCTAGGTATACTACATTCCACCCCCCTTAACATGTTTCGTCCTTGAAACATGGGAATAACACAAATAATAAGATCTACTCAAAAGAGTAGTCCACTGGTACCATGCACGTGCATATAGCCATCCAAGAGAAAGGTGAACCCTCGATCTTGTTGGTGCCTCACTCACTTGAGATGGAAGTTTACCATGGCATCTCTTTTGTGTTGATGTGTAGTAGGTGGATCTTTGCTCCTCTCTATCTATCATGCGGGGGTTGTTGCCCTTATGGCTAATTCGTCGCCATCTTGTTGGTTGTTTTCTTGAGGGGTGATGTGGGTGGTGATATGCTGAAGTGTTAACCAATGATGTATCTTTATTTAATTCACCACCTAATGGAGCCTGATGGTTATATGGTACCTATTGTGGTGCCTGTTGTTGTTTCTTATTTTCCAATATTAGTTTAACCACTGAGTGCCCCTCTGATGCAACATTTTCTGCTTTCACCTCTACCTATTTTTTTGGTACTTGTTTTGATGTTTGTGTGTGGTTGTTGACCATGAATGGCTCATCATCTAATATTTCAGTCCCTGGAACATCTTCTACTTCAGCCTCTGTGGAATCTACCTGTTTATTGATGGAAATATCATGTAATGTAATTTTCTTCTTTTTATACCAAAGCTTCAGGAA
>APFE030804016.1:0-34428 GCA_000404065.3 Pinus taeda
CTCTAGTGCCTCCTTCCTTCTCCTATTGTGTCATATTTGTAAATCCTTCATCCTATCCCAAGTTGTTCTTAAGGGGGGATGTTAGGATATTCCAACACATAAGAATAGTTAAGTTCAACTTGGTCTAGTATAGAGTTAGGTATAGAGTTAGGTAAAGTGTGTTTCTTTACCGTTGTACATTTTGTAACTTACAATCCGACGGTCACGATATGTAGTGATCCGACGGTTCATTCTCTCCTCGGTATTACCGACATTTGATCCGTGGCTTGACACCCGATTGGTCCATGAATTCTATTTAAAGCGCATGGAGGGTCATTTGTAGGTTAACCGTGCATGAGAGAAGCTTATGTAAATTTTCATTCTTTTATTAATAAATTTCTTGTAGTAGCCACTTTGGCGCAGGCCGTGGACTGTTTCCCTCTTTGAGGGTTTTAACCACGTCAAAATACTGGTGTATTGATCTGTGATCTGTTTGTGAGCGGTGTCCTTTTGGTGTTCTGTCTGAGGAACTTACCCTGTAAATTCCTACAAATTGTTCGTCAAGACTCTATTCTAAGTATAAGGGATGAGGAATCTGATCAAGCTGCTCCTTTATTTCCCTTGGAAGAAGTTGCAGTTGAGGCCTTCTATATTGATGGTTATAGCCCCAGTTTTTGACTTGAGAATCATGCCTGGAGAGGTTCTTGTTCTCGATTTTGAGCTTCCCAACCTTTTGTGATGAAATCTTGATGAGTTTTTCTAGATCGTCCCACTTTGGGTTTGATGATTCCCCAACTTGACCATAGGAGGATGCCTCTTCTTTTCCTCTTTTGGGTTCAGCGGGTTCTTTCTTTGCTCTCAACTTCCCTACCAAGGCTAGATTGGCTTCCACTTCAAGAGAATCGATATGAAGTTGGTCCAAAGAGGGTATATTTCCTTTCTCTCAGGGTAAAACCAACATCAGAGTCAAAGGCTCCCAAGAAAACCACACGAGTTGCAACTAGGGGAGGCTTTATGTCAGTTGGCAGGTAATTGAACTACTTATTGAATCTTTTTATAAATTTTGTAGTATCCTCCTTAGGCTTTTTCCTTATTGCATTGAACTCAGTAAGGGCATACTCATGGTTCCTCTTTTCTACCCATTTCTAGGTAAAAGAGTTTTCAAGTTGCTCCCATGCAGTGATGGATGCACTAGGCAAAGATTTGAACCATTTTATAGCCTCTCCATTGAGGGATTATACAAACAATCACATAACCACATCCAACTGTTCCACATTTATGTTCTTGGTAAAAGAATTGAAGGTTTCAATGTGAGTTTGTTCTGTGTTATCATCTTCCCCATTAAACCTAGGTAGATGATATAGGTAGTCTTGGGGCATTGCACTCAGAGGCTAAGGAAGATCAAGAGGTGCATACTTATTGAGAAAGAAGCCTAGAAGAGGCATCTATATTAGTGGAGGAGGATTCAAATTTACTCGAGAGAATGGGGTTAAGACCACAGGGGTTGTAGGGGAAGGAGGGTATGTTAGGGCCTTAGGAGTAAGTCTTGAATACTAAGTAGTAGTAGGATGAGAAATGGAAGAGGGAACTTCGAAGGCTGGTGAGATAGTAGCATAGTCTGGAGGACTTTTCTCTTTCCAGACTTTCTTAAACATCAAATTTTAAGGGTCATATACAAATGGAGCTTTCTGTTGGGATGTATCTGAGCGAGTATGAGGCCTTTTAAAATCCAGGGTTATGAATGATAGTGAGGGGGTCTTGGAGTTGCCAAGGTGATATGAATGCAATCAAAATAGACTTTGATCACCTATTCAATGAGTATTCAACTTTTCGTGACCCAGGGTAAAAATCCTTTAATAAGCTCCTTAGCAATGACACCAAAAGATGTTATATCTCCCAGAGACAACCTTGGATTGCTTCAAGACCAGTGCTTGGGCACATCTAAAATGGTGTGTCTCAAATGATTTACAGGATAATGGAGAAAACACTTATGATCTATAGATACATATGTACATAGGAAATAGATTGGTTCCTTAATCCAAATAAATAAAACATGGATTTTTGGTACTTCTTCACAAGTTCAAATCTCAGACATAAGCACAAAAATAGTGGAGGTTGAGAGCTTCAAGGCCTTATAGCTAATAATCTTTTTTAGAGTGTGTGAGAGAGGAAAAGAGAGAAGAGTATCTCATCACATAGAGCATAAGGCTTCAAGACTTCTATATTTAACACATAGAGCTTGAGACATTAAGGATTTCTATGCTTATTTAGCTACAAGAAGAAATAATGAATGAAGGGGGAGATGAGAGCTATGATTCATGTGTTGTAGATTTAAAGATCTAATCTCAATATTCCTCATGGGCATACACATAAACAATGTTCATAAAAATGAATCTTGGAAACAACTATAGGAATTTTCATTAACATATAGATAATAATGAATCTATGAGGGAGATTGAAACACATCTAGCAACAATAACTACATGAATTTAGGGAAGAAGCATGGACATAAAAATGATTTAATCAAAGGGGAACACATACTATAATCCTTTGTAGAGGGAATCACCACAGTTTCCTTGATATTTTGAAAAGATTTGTATTGCAAAGCAGATACAATCTGAAAATATAACATGAAACGTTTTCTCTATAATTTTTGAACCTCAACTAAGTCTTTCTTTCCCCTATTTATCAGAGGGGAGCAAGAAACTACATTACAACAAAAATATATATCCCTAGACTTAGCTGTTGGGTTGACTAGCTGTATGAGTCATGAATGGCTCTGTGGCCCAAAATGATATTACAGAAACAAATTCCCCATTTGAAGGAAGGCATGTTATAGGACAAAACTAAGTAAATAATCAGATAAAATAGTAAATGAAAGTCCATGTTCCCATATTGTGATCGTATCAGCCTCAGGCTATAATTTATTCACAGTATGGCCCCTTGTGCTGATCAGCTGACTCCCATCGCTTCTCTTTTTACTGCGAGGGTGACTTGTTCTATGAAATGGGGATTGGGTCACCTATAAGTGCTTGCTTTTGCAGTCCTATGCTATGTAGAGGGATGAGGATCCATACTGAGCCATTAACCTTCATGAGTCCCGGGTACCTCTCCATTGCTTCGCCATGCTCCATTAAAGTCCTTAGATGCCAGCTCATCTTCCCATTAAAACACTGTACTGCACTTTCAGTGCATTGATGTGGTAGGTGGGATGCATTCCATGGAAACAACATAGTCACACAGACGTAGGGATTTTTCCTCTGAAACAGGTGAAAACATGCATTTTTTTAAATTTCCCCTTGAGCCCCCCTTATCATAGCCCTTCATGTGACTTTCCTCATATGACTAGGAGCTGGGACCAAGGGCTAAGCCCTCTGGTGTTAAGGCCTTCGGAGCCGTGTCTGGAGGCCTTTTTCTTTGTTATCGATTTCTCTCACATATCGGTTCCTCCACTTTTTTTTACGCTACTCTGTGTTTTTTCCTTGGCGTGGGCTAATAGTCTAGACGAGAGGTCCCTATATACCCTACCATAATACTTTATCACATCTGAAAGGGAAGTTCCACATATCCTAATCACTCAGCACCAATCTATTAAGCTTTTTTCCCTTAGCCATTACAATCGCCGATCTGTGGGATGATGTCATCACTTCCATGTGTGACCTTGTGAGTGGTGACATGTGGTACCCGTAAATGGCCCCATGTCACCCTTAAAAACATTGAAAGCAGGTGGCACGTGTCCTCTACCACGTCATCAACTGTATTGCCACATGAACCTTGATGTCAGCTACCTTGTCATCTTAGAGGACCAATCAGAGGCCGCCTCATGGCTCCCCTAGAGGAGAGAGAAAATAACCTACATGGCCCTATTTTTTCAAACATTTCTTTGTTAGCGAATTTGGGCCCTTCCCCAGCGGTGCAACAATATATCACAAATCGACCCCCACATGGTTTTGGAGTATGTTGTAATTGAGGGACTATTGGATCTGCAGATGCAATATCGGTGTTCGGGATTGTGATATGTCGATAACCCTAGTTGTGTGCCCCAAGGATCCTGCCGATATGCCAATATGTGATATCGGCAATCGGCGAATTGCTGCTTTTCATTTCACCATTGTTCCTGGCCTGTTGTCCTCTGTCAATAACTGATTTTTGATTGTGATCAGCCCCCCGGACCTCCAATTGCAATTTGTCTCCACACTTAGTCATTTTCTTGGTTTGTCGGGATTTTCCAAGGTAGACTTCAAAATGCCTTAAATTATGCTCTAGGAGTCCATTTCCGGACTTCCATATATCGTTGGAAAGCCCTTTCCAAGCACTACACAATGGAGAGGGTTTGATCAAGCTATGATAACTATTGTGGTCTAGGAGAAAGGCTCCAAAATTCACTTCTCTTGGGCAATCTTAACCAATTGGAAACCACAATGCAGTGAGTGACAACAAACCAAAAGGAAAATTCCAACTAGAACATTATTGCATTTTGCAGAGAAATATGTTCATGCTTTGGAATCGAGCAATCGAGAAGGTTAAAGTGTAGTGGAAGCACTTTGGGTCTGATGAAGCTACATGGGAGATGGATGATCAGATGGGGGATATGTATCCTTCATTAGTTTCCCGTGTAGGAAAATGAATTTTGGTATATGTACATATTCATATATGTTCGTCATTGTAAATATTTGAATGAGATGTGTTATAAATCTCTAATAAGAAGTATAGTTGTCATGTTTTTATGTTTGTAATGTTTGTTTTGTTTTCAACAAGTTGATCATTGTAAATACTACAACGAGATAAGTTATAAAGTTCAATGGGAAATATGTTTGGTTTTCAGTGGTCTTGCTAGTTGTAGGTCTCATTGAACACCAAGGATAGTGCTCCCCTAAGGGGGAGTGGTTTGTAGAAGCCCCAGGTTAAAAATCCATGTAATAAAGTTAATAAAGGAAAAATAATAACCAAGGTCATGGGACACGTATTCCAAGTTGAATGTTGGGAAAAAACATAGTAACAGTGGTCACTTGTGATCAATTAATTGCTATAGAAATTGGCAAAGGATTTGGAAATACATGAGGCATTTCTTGGCATTTTATTTATGAAATATAATGGAAAATAGGAGAAAAGGAAGGTGAAATGTCATAGGCTACATGTGAGGAGGGAAATGAAGGAAAATATTGGAAATTGAAGAAAATAGAGGCCTCAATGATAAAAGGCTTCTGAGGATCAATTCAAAACCTTTTGTCAGTTTTAGCTTGGATCTCTCTCTTTATTCTCCCTCTCATACTCTTATACACTTAGAATTCTTGGAGCACTCTTGGAGGATTTTGGGCATACTTTGGATTTGGAGAAAGAAGGAAAAGGAAAAGAAAGAAAGCATGAGGGAGCAGCAAGATCAACAACTACAATATGTTTGCTTTGTAGGTACCAAGTTGCAAGTATGATTTCCTTACTAGTTTGACATGCATAGCATATGCATGTGGTTTTTTGGTTATGATCTGTCATTGGTGTGGAGGATTGCCTAGATTGATAGTGTTTTTTCCTAGCCTTTCCATTTCCTAGATAGCCATGGTGTTGTGGGTTTTATCTTTTTTGTTTGGTTGGTGCTCATGTCCCTTATGGCTATGGTTTCATTTATTAGTTCCTAGAGCCTTGGTTGGACAAACACTTTATAAGCCCTATAACATCTTGGTTTGAGTTACTAGTCTTGGAAGCCTTGGTTGGAAAACACTCTAGAGCCATTGGTAGGTTGATTTACTAGTCCTAGAAGGCTTGGTTGGAGAAACGCTCTGGAGCCTAGTGGCAGTTGTGGGTTGAGTTAATATTCCTGGAAGCCAGGTTGGAATAAACACTCTGGAGCCCTAGACAACTTTGATTGAGACCAATCTAGTGATGGTTAATGATATCTAACCATGAGGTGGAATAATTAGTTGAGGGTTGAGGTGGTTTTACCTCTGGAAGCCCTAGTTTGATTTTCTTGGTTTATTCCTTGAGATCCCACATTCATGTTTGGAATGTGGCATGTGGATGATTAGCTGAAAAAAATATTTGGTTCAACCCAATCTATCATCTGGTGGTATGTGGAAGTGCTTTAACTTGGTTGGATTTTCATATGTTAATAAGATTTATTTTCCTCTTGTGTTCTATGTGTGAATGTACTAGTTATTATGTGGCTATGATGGCTATTCTATTATTGTTGATTATCTAGTTATATACTAGTTACAAGCATGGTTAATGAAAATTTTGATTTATGGATCTCATCATGTTTTGGTTAGTAGATGAAATGTTAATGAACGAATGACATAATAGATGATAATACAAATATTGTGAGAGGGCATCAAACCTTATTGGCAATTCTTAGATAATTACGTGATCCCTATGTTTAGATGTGTATTTATGACCTATACATTACATGTTCATGATGTGTTTGATGGACTAATTGTCATGTATAAGCCTTGTTAGATAAATTTCTTATCTAAATTTTTTGTGAAATAATTTGTCCTAGTGTTATTCATTGTTCTATAAATTTTCATGAAGTTCTAGGCAATGGTTTGGAGACTATTATGAAAAAGTGGCTTAAGTCTTGTAGTTGTCGGCATAAAACTAGGTGAAAAAGTCTACAGTCGTATGGAGGCCCTGTTGTGGGAGTGACCAGAGGGTTATAGTTGCGTGGAAATATTTTCATGGGAGCGGCTGTGCGTTTAGTTCAGTTAAATAAGAAGTTAACTCAGGGGTTGGACACCTAGGATGGTTGGTTATCTCTTAGGGGTCTAGTAGCACCCGAGGGAGGTATGTAAAGTTTTGTTTGGTCGATTCACTTCCTTAATTTTACTTAGGGAATTGAATGATATCATGGTCACTCTTCATCACATATTTACCCTTGGGCAAGTGTGGGAGGAGGGCAGTTACAATATAGTCTTGTGATTTCAACCCTGACAATGTCCTTCTAAAGTGAAACGACATCATAGAGTTGACCCATTAAAAAATGGTACCTCCACACCCAATATAACATCCTTCACCTTGGAAATATAATCTATATTCAAAATTTGTGGGATATAACCTTCTTTAAAATACCAAGATATAACAACCTCTCCTCTATTTTTCTTTCCTGTGAAATGTCTCTTTTTAATATCTGGAAAAATAAGATCTCTCTTAATCACTATTGTGCTATGTTTATTAGATGATATGTGCCTCCGTTAAGAAGAAACACTTTTGAATGCATGGATGGGATATGATAAGTGGAAATCTTAAGATGATCCTAATAATGAAGCTCATAAAATACATAATCCTTTTCATCCTAGTGGGCATTTTCTCTACATAAGTTTCAAAACAATTAGGATCATCAAACATAGGTTCTTGATTTGATTCATATAATTCCACAATTATCTTCTCTTTCTATATTTCATATTCCCTAACCCCATTTGTTAGTGTTATTTTTTGTGTCCAAGTTCTCTTTGCTTTACCATTAAAAGAAATTGTAACTCTTCTATAAGGGTGGTATTTCTGAAGGAATACACTTGAGAAGTAGTGCATTGGATTTTGTAGCTAGTTGGACCACCTAACCTTTATAGAAGGTCTAGAACATTTACACCCGTGAATACTTTTTGTTAAAAAACCTATGATATGTTATTGTATATAAAGAAAATTAACATTGAAAAAGATAGTTGCACCCAATTATTTATTAAAAATAACATTATAGATATAAATAAATAAATCAACATGCTTACAACAGAAAATTCCTAATCATGTATAATTGTGCATGATGTACACACATATACCATATACATCATGCACAATTATACATGATTGGGAATTTTCATCCTTGAATTTATCAGGCTATGTATCCTCTATATTCTTCATGGCTATTGAATATGTTGGTATTAACATAATACTTAGCTCACTTTTGTGTGAGGCATGGCACCCTTTTAATATGGCTAATTGTTTGCAATGAAAGAGCCTTTGAATTCTTGGAATTATATGCATGTACCTTAATATATTATGATGAGGACTATGTGTGTTACTCTTGTTTCTTTTTATTTTTATTTTTTGTACCATTTATGCCCACATTTTAGAAAAATCTCTTTTTCCAGATATTCATGTCTATAGGAATCCAATAATTTATATATGTGTGGTGCGATATGTACTCATTACTTGACCTTTTCAACATTCTCTTTTTCTCTGTATAGTAATCGAGCAAGGCCTTATTACTTGGATGTACCTTATCTTTGAGTAACCTAAAAGTAGAGGGAAATAGAATTGTACATTGTTATCAAGTATGCATAAAATCAATCACTTTCAATGTTCATTATGCGATAAGATTCCTTCAACAATAAGGTGACTTATTGGTTAATTATCTCAAAAGTGTCAAGAAACATACACTTGGCATTCCATAAATTGCTCTCAAGTAACAATAACATTTTTGTCCCTAGTTGGATAGGCCTTGACCCATGTCCAAAGAGAGGGGTGGTGGAATCAAATTTCAAGATTTCAAAGAAGGTAATGATGATATTGGCGCCATCCCCTTCATGTTGTTGGAATGTTGTACAATAATTTCTTCTATGGTATGAGTATCCCTTAAGAAATCATCTATACAAGCCTATATATATCATTTCTTTCATACCCAATAGGTGAAGAACTAGTGTTATTATGGAGGTTTTGAATTTTTAGCCTAGATTGTAATGGGAATTGAATAGGTGATCAATTCAACCATGTTTTGTATGCTTTCTCTTTGAGTTGTGCTTGCTTAATAACGTTATCTTTATTTAACATAGTAGTGAAGTGAAATATTAAATAGTAAATAAGTTGATTATCTTAAGAATCTTAATTATAAGAATATTAAACATTAGATAGATAATATTGGTAACATTTAGTATGTTTAAACAATATACCAAAGATTTATTAGAAAAATTATAAACCCTTTTAATACTTATCTTATCTTTATATTTTTTTAAGTAATTATCTTAATTACCTATGATCTTTTTCTTTTCCAAAACTATTATAATTTTAAATTATAATTATAATATATGTATATGATAAATATATAAATTATAATTTTAAAATATTAATGTAAAAGTTCGTGATTGAATCACAAACACAATAATTGGTACACATAGCACAACACATTATATTCAAGGACCATATCCTCGTTAGAACATTTAATAAACGCTATAGAATTGGAATTCACCTTCAAAATGATGCAAAGTATTGTATCAAATTAATATTATTTTAAATTAATTATCTTAATAGTATATCTATTTTTTTTTCAATTTTTTAATAAATATATATATATTATATATATTATTATATATAATTATATATATTATAAATTTAAAATATTTAAAAAATATACAGGTCTCATGAGCCAAGAAATTCACACTCTCCATATAAAAGATTGTGATTGAATCACAACACAATAATTGATCTACACATAATTATGTGCATTAACCAAACACATTCCTTCGAAGACTATTAAATCGTTAAAACATTTAACACTATAAAATTTAGTATTCACTTTGCAATGATGGCAAAGTTATCATATCGATATTTTTAATTAATTTGTTATAGTTGTTTTTTTCAATTTTATTAATAAAATTTTAATTAACAAAATTAATATATATAGATATATAAAATAATAAAACATACATGTCTCATGACCCAAGGAAATCACACTCTCCAATACTGTGATTAAATTCGAAACACAATAATTAATCCCCACATAAGACTTAAGTATTAACGCAACACATTACATTCGAGAAACATATCCTCGTTATAACATTTAAAGACTAGAGAATTGGAATTCACGTGAGAGTGATGCAAAGTATCGTATCGATATGGTTGAGCGCCATATACTTAGCAGTTCTGATAACGTGGAAGGAAAGTGTAGATGGAGACTTTACACCTTACTTTGTGGTTGAAGTCACTTACTTCCAAACGATTTTGAATTTCATGTTCATAGTTTGTCATTATTCATTTGTCTGGGTTTTCAAAGTGCATTATTGACTTTGAAAGATGACAAAGACAATGCATAGGAAATTACAATGAAAAAGACAATGCCAAGTCAATTATTCTGACAATAATTGATTGTGTGGGAGTGGTTATAGCAGAGCAAATTGAAAAAAACAACGTGAAGCCAATTATTTTGAGCAATAATTTGTCACAACAAAAGCTCTTCTGGACTATGCTGGACTTTTCTGAATGGTGAGGAAAGGCTTAAAATAGTGAAAAAAATATACGTAGCGTTGTACAATATAAAGTAATAAATTTTTTATTTTATTTTTAACAAAATCTAAATAATTGAAGTGAAATATTAATATATATTTATTAATGAAAAAAATAAATATTAAATATTATTTAATTATATTTGTATTAATCAATTAAGCTGTAAATGAATAAAGTATAATAATAATAATAATGGTTAGAGATTTTGGAAGACAATTTTGTAAATGATTTTTGATCTGTTTTTTAAATCTCTAACAATATGAATATTTATGGAAATCTTTGATCACTTATAAAAAATATTAAAATAGCGTAGAGTAATATTACAATATAAGTTATTAGGATTATTGTAGTAAGCTTAATTTCATTAAATATAATACTAATAAAAACATTTATAAATAAAATAAAGTTTAGAAGGATGAGGCATCTCTGGAATCATAAAAATAAATAGGTTAAGTGCACTTTCACTTATTTTAAATAAATCATTGTTATAAATTTTATTAACTTTGATTATTTAGTTAGACATACGTGTTAATATTCTAAGTTGTAAAACATCATTAATATGGACTAGTGATATGACTTTGAAATGGTTTGTTGAATTACATGTTGATTTAGAATCCCAGTTATCACTATGTACAACAAGCTCTGAGATTCAACTAATGTTGCACATAATATTAGTCTAAGGTGGTTACATGCACATGATTGGGTGCAATAAGAAGTGTGTATCTTTCATATTATTAAAATTTGTTATGTCATGCCCTTGGTGCTAGTTACACTTGTTAAGCATGCTGTGAATTGAGAAAAATCTACCACACACCAAAAATGCACTCTATTTCTAAGATAATTCAAACAACATTAAATACATGTACCTTCAACTCAAACACTTATGTGCCAAACAAGTATCAGTTAACCTAACCATAAATTTCAAGTTTGTGAAAATGATTGATTCTATATCTTAAACATTTTATTATCTTAAAATTAAAACTACCTGAGATTATATATCTATTCTCAAACATTTTATAAAATTACATAGTTTTTGTAATTTTTAAAATTAATATCCAACAAGCTTAATATCAATACCCAACAATTTTAATATCAACAAAATGTTGAGTAGTGCATTGTCATTGATGAAAAAGTTAGCGGGGAACCTAGAATGTCAAAGCTAAGGGAATATTATTCGAAATGTTTTTTGGATATCAAGTTTTTTGTTGATGCCCATTTTGGATACCCTATACTTGAGATAATATTTACCCTAAATACCTAGCTCAAATAGGAGCATAGGAGATATGGTTGAAAATATTATTCTGAGATATTTCCAACGATTAATGGAACTCCCTCTAACTCAATAGGGATGACGAGATATGGAATATTCCATTAGGTAATTACAATTCATACCCATAAGTGAATGTAGAAACACTATAAATAAAGGACATATGAGTACATTTGAAGAACATCTAAGAAAGAAGAGATATGAGGTGTGTAACAAAATATGAGGAACACTCTTGGAGTCTTAAAGGTGGAGAAAACATGTGATTCATGGAGTGGACGAGACATCTTGGAATTTTCATAACAACTTTTCCTTTGGGATGCTTCAGATCATGAATTGTAGAGTAGATAGAGGGGAGATCGTCATGTACCTATGATAGAAACTTTAGCCTTTGGATCACTATAATGTCAAAGATATGATATGAGGAAGTTAGGGTTCTCGAATTCTCCTAAAATATGCTTCAAACATGTGATCTCGAAATTTTCACTATAACTTTTCTTTTGGGATGCTTCTAATCTAGATTGGATCATTATATTATTTATCGTCCATCTTGATTCTTTTCAAGTGGAAAAAGTGGAGCAATGAGTTCACAGGACATTTTTATTAGTGGGTCCCTATTTGGTAAATTGGGGTTTAAAACCTTCTAGTAGTAGCTTAAGGGATCAAATGATTATTTTTGTGGGGTAAAACTTGATCCTTTAAGTGTTACACCCTATAACACTATTCTACACACAAATACCTTTCCAAAAATGGAAGGATTACATAAATTAGAGTATGTATGAAAAATTTGAGCCACATATAAGTTGACCTTCTTGTTTTGACAACCATGATTCAAGAGGATGTCATGTCAGATCGCATTATTCAGGGAAAAGGGGATATCCATGTGATCATGATGAAGAAAATTCTATAAGAGTTCATATTTTAACATTAGCTATGAGTTGAAGAAATTAAAATTAACCACTAATATGTTATCATGTTGTGTTATAATTAAGCCATTAGCAGGAAAAAGGGTTCCATTTTATTCGATTGCATTTTGTTCCATAGATAAGAAAAGTATTTGAGAGGGGATAGAGAGAGAGAAAATTGAAATATTTTGTGCAATGTAGTATCCCACATGACATAGGTCTCACTTTTTGGTACTTAGATCCATTTCCATAGAGATGGAGAGACTAGAGTAGCCTCACCTTCCAGTTGTGTTTTCTCCCTAAAGGGTTTCCTAGGTCACATATTATGTTATTATGGTTGTGCACGATTTTATTTATTTTCTCTATTTTATAAATTTTCTGTATTACATCCATTAAAAAAATAACTTGATAAGTCCATAAGCTTAAGGGAAACAACTTTCATAGTATACGATTCATATTTTCAATGTAAATTTATCTAATTTGTGCTGATGAACTATCTAGTGGAATATCCATGACAATTTACAAATTATATTAGTATGAAATCATGTTTCTTTGGGTATATTATGGAGAGTTGCAGGGGATATAGATTAGTTAAGTTTAAAGTCAAAAAACCCTAGTGATGGTCGATGAAGTGATTAATAACCCTCAAGATTTGGAAGAGGAGAGGTTTGCATGGCTAGAAGCACAAGTTGCAGATATAAACCATAATATGAGCTTCCTCATCTTGATCCTAACTAATAATATCAAGTTATTCATAAAATATGGAGGTTCTAACATAGAGGCCATATCATAGGGTAGATTGAGGGATCAAGACAAGCTAAAGAAAGTGTCTAATAATAGCCCAAAATGGATCAAACCAGTTTGAGTGTTGTGAATCATTAAGAATCCTTATTCAACATGGAAGAAAATGTTGATATCAATCTGTACCAATTTGAGATAAATTATTTCAAGTTAAATCATTGGTTGCAAAAGTTAGAAGTTTATTTTAGTGTTAATTGTATAGAGAAAGAATAAGAAATTTCATTTACTCATCTAAAACTAGAGGGCCATAGCTTGAATTGGTGGGAAATCTACATGGAGACCCTAAGGTTGGAGGGAGATCCTCCAATGACAAAGTGGGAGGACTTCAAAACTCTCATAAAGTCACATTTTTACCCTATCAAGTATGTAGAGGACCAGTGGATTTGGTGTCCTTATTTTACATAGAGACAGGGAGAAAATGTATAGGAGTACATCACAAAATTTAGGAAGATGGCCATAATGTGATATATCTCCCCAAAGAACCAAAATTTATTTCTTAATTATATGGGGGATCTACACAACCATTTTGGAATATAGTGTTGTTCAAACTTAAAATGGTGGATGAATCTTGTGTGCAGGAACAAGACCTAGAGAAAATAGGCCAAAAGAAAAGGAAATTAAGTGGATCAAAGTAGAAGGAGCATAAAGATTATTCCAAGGAGGGGAAGAATAAGTGAAAAGGGGAATTGAAAAGATCCCAATAAACACTACAACCACTGTAACATTAATGGCCATACATAGGAGGAGTTATGGAAATTGCATCTAGAGTTCAACCCAAAGAATTGAAAGAAAGATGGTTAAATAAAATCTCACAGCCATAGATATAATAATCAAGTCAAAGGAAACTAGGACATGGAATTTAATATTTTTTACACATTATTGTAGAATGCGTGAAATTAAGAAGCCCTTAGTAGCAAGAAGAGAAAAAAAACTAGATTCCTCCATATAAAGATACAAATCACAAAGATGAAGATTGATTCTCTATTTCACTCATGATCACAGGTGAAAGTCATAGAAAAAGATCAGGTCAAGAAAATAGGACTAGAGAATCATGACCATCCTAGCTCATATAGATTTGGTTGGGTCAACAAGGAGACAAAGATACTTATAACCAAATAGTGCAGAATCAAATTTGCTATCAATATGTGATTATTTGTTTGGGAGTGCCTATATGCTCATACAAAATGTCTCATCAAGGATGTAAAATTATTCATCATCAATTCATGAAAGGGAAAGTTGAAGATCTCATTGGTAAGTGCAAACTAGGCTTAAAATTTGATTAGTTATAGATTTAAGAAATAACTAGTATGTAGAAGAATCCATGAGAGCTAAGTAATGCCTAGAGAGGTGCAATAATAAGCAAAAACAATAATTAGAAGAGTTATTATGGGTGTATAGGGGTGTGTTCCAAGAGAGTAAAGGGACACCTCCTAGGAGGGAAGTGGGTTACATGATCTGGCTATTGTCAGACTCTCTGTTGCAAAATATTGGATTGTATAGGAAAGTTGTTGTTATCACCTAGATTGAACCTAAGGCTAAAGGAAAGCAATGCTAGGGTAACCACAAACCACACTTAGCCAAGTAGCTAGCCCTACTAAGCTGGGAGAGGGCTCTCTCTGTAAGGATATCAGCCAAGATGACTAGATCAAGAAAAGGATTTTAGGCTAGGTATAGTAGCACGAAGTTTTGATTTGATTTTGAAGGGGTTTTATCGAATCAAGAGGAGCTGGGCAGTTTAGGTCTAAGGAATTAACTCAGAATTGTAGGGTGTTCAATGGGGCAAGGTAGGCATAGGATTTAACACTCAAGGGCTTGATGATGTGAGAAGTTTTAGACTGGTGATAAGCTAAGAAGAGAATGTGAAAACCATGGATCCTTCCTAGATTGCAGAAAACATGAAATGGTGAATGGTTTCCTAAGGAATAGCACTGATACAATGAATTTTTCCTATCAACCTGAAAACATTCAACTAGAAGAAATGAAATGATTAACAAAGTATTCAAAACACATATTATCAAATAAGAAAAAACTTTACTAAAACTCATACCACATGGATCCCATAAAAATAGTTGCAATTCTTATTAATCTCCTGCTAAACTGCTTACCGAAGGTGTACAATCAAGGTTTGAGCATCCAACTGAGTCCAACCCTTTAGAATGATAAAGAAGAAGAAGATATAGGCATTGTTTCAACCTCCTCCCATCCTCAGGGGTCAAATCCCTAATATGATAAGCTAATCTAACCAATTTTGAACAAGAAACAGGAATATAGGCTTCTCAACAACTTGCCTCTAAAAGTGAAAAACTGATCCATTTGAGCTCAAATTGACTTTTAAAGCAATGAACCTACCCTCTACTACTAGTTATCTATCATAATTACATTCCAAGTCATCATTTACAAAGGTAAATCATCCTCCATGAGAGAAAATCCATGAACACAGTCAAAAAAAGGACAACTAGCAATCTTGTGCAAAAACTGCCCTACACATAGCACCACTGGCCCAACATGCAATGCCAATTTCAAGTCTCTTTTGAAGGCCTTCCCGACATCCAAATTAAGCTCATGATAGCTCATTGGAAAGGTCTTCAAGTCTAATTTCGAAAACACCTATAATTTCTGCATTTGAAGTTCATTTGTCCCCTCAAAAGTGTATTCTCCCAAGACTTCTTCTATGGGTCCAAAAAGTGGCAAGAAAGGTCATTTTTAGGGTGTTTTCTGACCTTTTGGTGGACTAGTTCTGTCCCAAAAAATTTGAAAACCTCTAGGGTGCATGTCCTCATCATTTGTAATCCAAAAATACAAACCATTTCTCATTTTGGTGCCCCTAGGAAAAGCAAAACAACAGTGGTGTTGTGCATTGAGCCACCTCCTGAATGCGTAGCACTACTTCCTGAATGCACAACGCCACTTCCTGAACGTGCAGTGCCACTTCTTGAATGTGAAGCTCCACTTAAATATCACTTTTGACTACCTTCACGATGTCCAAATTGAACATTGGATAGCTCGTTCGAAATCTGGTCGAGTTTACTTTCTAGAACATCTTGAATTTTTCAATTTGGAGCTCATTTGCCCTGTCAAAAGCTCAGTATCCCAAGACTAGTCAAAATGTGCAGAATGAAGCTACCAAAATGTAGATTGTTGTTTTAGTCAAAATTTTTAGGTCTTCCTCAACTCCAAATTGAGCTCATAATAGCTAATTGAAAATATCTCTGTGTCTAGTTATCATTTGACTCATCAAGCAAGTCATTTGGTCACTCCAGCTAGGAGAAAGCTTGATTTTCCCAATGTCACTATAGACGTGCATAAATTCTCTTGTAACAACTATATTTTGACATTTCTCTAAAACCATGATAGTTGTGTAAAAAGTGAAGGAGGTTTTTCTTCCTTGGCTTATTTTGGACAAAAACCTCTCTCAATTTTTTCAAATTCTTCCCTGTTTGGTCTCAAACGTAGTTTAAAGAAAAACTGGCCCTATGTGTGGCAAATGATTTGTCCCTTGGAATGAATTATTGAAAAATGATGGAGGCATGATGTGTATGAGTTGTAGTGGCCTCTTAATCGTTGAAATGACCTCCCTTATGCCTTATATACTCATATGCCTTTGATTCCATAGCCAACCCTAGCTCAATGGGTGAGGAAATTAGGGTTTAGTGCTTGTGGAAAATGATGATCTGGACACCCTTAGGAAAAAACAACTCCCTTTGGCATGCACTGAACCCTTTGAAACTTTACCCTTTCACTTGACTATTTCCTTTGAAAAATTGATCTTTTGATGGTCTAACATCTTTGGAACACCGAGTTAACAACTTGGGATGGTGAAATTATTACATTCGAAAGACATAAAATTATATAATGAAATAAGCATTTCTCCTTACAAATCATCTTCACAAGGTGAAGGGATGTTATTTGATCATCATTTATTTGCTGGTCTTATGCAATGGAAGGGAATATTGGAAACCCTAATGACCTAATGAAACCTTGAAAAACCTTAAGGTCCTAATGAGACCTTGAAGGAATGAATTTTTAAGATGACATAATGACCTCATGATTGATACAAATGGCATGATAAAAATAACTTTATGGATGATGTACATTCAACAAGATATGAAACTATGCCAGCAAGTAATCACATTTAGGGAAGAGTGATGTTTTTGGATTGGGACTACCATCAGTGACTAATTTTTCTTTTGCATGACCTAGTGGAATGGTAAAAAAAATCTGAATCAAACCCTTAAAATTAGATGAAAAGAGCATTTTTGATCACTGATGCCATGATGCAAATACTAACACTAACATCAGCCTTATTGGCGATGGCAGCTCCTTGGAGGTGCCAAGAACACTGTAGTCCAAGTGCCTAACCATGTGGGCCAATACTATTGGAAATAATACTGAGAGGCGGGGGGGGTGGTGAATCAATATTAGAAAATCAATCATTTTTCATTTCCATAATCTGGTTCATATATGCTACTTCAGTTAAGGGAACTCGCGTGTACACGCAACTGTGTTTAATGCAACTAGCGTATATCCAGTAAACTCGTGATTTAATTAATTCATAATATGTTGATATTTAATCAGTGCATTAGAAATTCATTAACCATATAAACAGTAAACAGGTGCACTAAAACAGAACAAATCATCACACATAAGAAACACACATGAACACCATGATATAAGGTGGAAACCTAATGCGGGACAAAAAACCACCTGTTTCTGTCTTCCTTTTAATATATAAAAACATGTTTACAATATTATACTAGCACATACTCATACCAGTACACAGGCACCCACCTGTAAAAGGTTACAACCTTCTCTCATTCTCCAGCTTCTACTGGAAGGGAGCTACAACACCGTGGAGCTTGTACTAGTCGATATATTTACTAGTACGTAGGCAGCGACCTATAGAAAGCTACAACCCTCTCTCGTTTTCCAACTACTACTGGAAGGGAGCTCTAACCCCCGAGCTCTTGTACTGGCCAATATGTTTACCAGTACGTAGGCGGCGGCCTACTAACGGTATGATATCTCCACTTGGGCCTAAGCCCTCATGGATTTGCTTTTGGACTTACCCCAAAAGGCCTCATAACCAAAAGGCTTTAAAAAAGAGTAGTTTACCTTTTTACCTGTCCATGCTTCCTCCAGAACACCACCATCCAAGGAACTTGAAGGCCCTATTTTTATTAGATAAACAACAATATCTATAGCATCTGCCCAAAACTGTAAAGGCAATCCTGCATGCAATCTCATGCACCTTGCACACTCCATGATTGTCCTGTTCATTCCATGCCAGTACCACCATCTCACCGCACTGCTCGACTTGTTCCGTCCTCCCCATTTGGATCACCTGCATGCAACTTTCCAGGATACAATAAATCCTTCACTGAAGGCGTGCAGTCGAAGCCCAAACTCTCAACCATGGCTCTGATACCAATTGTTAAGAAATTTACCCAAGAACATAAATTAATTACAGAGAATTATTGAGAGAAATAAATATAAAAATAACCAGCAATAACCATAAACACATGAACACACATGTTTATCTCGGAAAACCCCAAATCTGGGGAAAAACCCAATCATAATGAAATTTCATTATCGTGGCCAAAACCCTGGCCAATCCGGCCAAGTGAGCCTTCACCAGTCACCTCCAGGCCTTTTTATTACAATGATGTCCTTCCAGCCTTTTATAGGCTCCATTACATATAATACCACGGACAGAATACCATGGGTGCACAATACCATGTGCCCCAAAACCATCACTATTTAACCTCGTCAACTTTTGACTCTATCCTGAGTCAAGTTTACCTAACAACAGGCACCCACCTGTAAAAGGCTACAACCTTCTCTCATTCTCCAGCTTCTACTGGAAGAGCTACAACCCCATGGAGCTTGTACTAGTCGATATATTTACTAGTACGTAGGCGGCGACCTATAGAAAGCTACAACCCTCTCTCGTTTTCCAACTACTACTAGAAGGGAGCTCTAACCCCCGAGCTCTTGTACTGGCCAATATGTTTACCAGTACATAGGCACCGGCTTACTAAAGGCTCCAACCTTCACTCTTCCTCCAAGGACCACGTTTCATAGATTTTTAGACTGGATACACCTGGATCACAACACCATAATATGAAGGCCATGTTTCATCCAATTTTCATACTGGACCCGTCAACAACATTGAAGCTCAGAATCAATCACCGTTGCAACATAACCATTGCACTCAATCATCAATCTTTGAATCACCCAAAAACTGAATCACTGAAGCCCTGTTATCAAAACACAGTCACCAGAATGCAGAGCAGAACCCAGAACTCTGCAACAACCACTAGAACCAACTGCAAATTTACATATCATATTTCATCATGTATACACTACTCTGATGAACCGAACCAGTGTGTATACACACTTTTACCAAAGTGAACCCATGTACAGATCTGCAAATACTAATTTATAAACTTCATAGCTATTTCAGTATTCAGTCATACCCAGATCATATCATTTGCAGAATAAAACATGCGTCAGTACTCAAATCTATCCTATCCATGATCAAACAACATAATGATAATACATTTCAAGCCTTATGATCCTGATCCATCATCCATCATCATCCACATAGGTGCATCCTTAGCTCAGATCAAGCAAAGCATCACTAACCCATAACCTGCATACTGGATCTCACACTTCATCAGATATTCAATGCTTGCACACTTTGGCCTAATGATCTTCTCCTCCTTTTATAGTTTTAGGCCTTTTTCAATACCATTGACCAAAACCACTTAGGATCAATACCTTGGACCAAATACCTCGAGTCAATACTGCGGACCCGATACCTTGGACCAATAACATGGATCAAAATACCATGGACCAAAACTTAGTTTGCCATGATATACGCGCCTATCCTTATGTGAAAGTGCATGTGTATGTTATATGCTCCTTTTGGTCTGTTAACTCGTGTGTATACGCTTCTTTGTCAAGTTGAACCTGCGTATACCTCTCTTTGATCATTAATTTTTTGCTATTGACTTGCTACACTATGATATATCATGTGAGTGAGTTGCCATCAAGGACAACACCTATATCATAATCCCAACAATATCCCCCTTTGGACTTGATGGCAACAACTACACCAAGTCACTCTCCCCCTTTGACATCAAGGGCAAAGGGCAGACCAAGATATTCTCTCCCTTTGATATACATTATGTTGTCCATACTCCCCCTGAGTACGTGTTGAACTCTCTGATTGAGCTCCCCATTTGTACATGCTGAGATGCACTAAACCATCCATGCTCCCCCTGAGCACATGTTGAATTCTCTAATCGAACTCCCCCTTTGTACATGCTAAGATGTACCAATCATCCTTGCTCCCCCTAAGCACATGCAGAGTCTGAAAAATATTTTTCAAAAGAATAACATGATTCTACAACTCAACTAAGTGAGTTTGACCTTCCTATCACCAATGATTCATACATACATCAATCTCCCAACCAAGTGGGGATATACCAAATGTTTATGCATGACTAAAATAGAAATTATTACATCATCCTTCCCATGCAAAGTGGGGTTACAAGTTAGGTCTTTGCATGACCTTTACATCAAATGCTATACATGACTTTTATAACAAAGACTAGCAATCTAAACAAGACCATGATAGTCATCAGCAACTATCATACACCGTATATGATCTGCACCATAAGCATCAGTCAACAACATCTAAACCTACAATACCATTCTCTTGGCTAACCAACAATAATATGCCACTTAAGTGATCACTCATTATTCTAATCTAAATACCAACAATGTGACCCCAAGTATCATATGAGATAACAAGATGTATCATTTAGCCACATAAGCATCATCACCAAAGACTTCTAACCATAATGCCAACAATGCATTATTCGAAGCATATGCTCCCCCTGAACCTGTTCCATCTATTCATTGACAGATCTGATCATGCATATATTAGCAAGAAGTATCAAGGCATCATCATCAATCATATATACATCAAGTTAACTTGTGAGGATCAAAAGCACTTCTAAATAACATCTTATGAGTACCAACACATTTCCACACATCATTAGTAGATTGTAACCATCATCAAACAGAGCAAATAATTAACTGAACCATACCAGACCATTTTTCTTGAGTCTGTCCCACTGCTTTTCCTCAAACCAACATATACGCGACTGTGTAGCTTCTAACTCACGTATATACGTGACTTGTCTTCATAAAACTTGCATATGAGATTTAGAACATTGAAGTTTCACACTTTCAGCTCCCTTTGAGTCTATTATGTCTGTATACTCTACTATGCCACATCTTTCTGACTGTACTTCCTTATTCTTCCATATCTTTGAGTGTGATGATGTTTTCTCCTTTTGGTATGGTGTTCGTACTTTGTTCCTACATTCCTTTGCTATATGTCCAAACTTGTTACATGCATAACATCTTACATGTTTCATATTCATTCTGTAGCAGTCAATGGCTTTGTGACCAAACATATTGCAAGAAAAAAATATCCCTTAAAATACCTAGAACGTGATGATCTTTCTGTGCGATGGTCTTGAACCATTCTACTTTTTCATCTCACTGCAACATGTCCAAGATTATGACATACATAACATCAACATTATTCATCTAAGAAAATAACCGACTATCACTTCCATAGTTTGGAGTAAAATATTTTCTTTGAAGGATTTCTTTCCTTGGTTGTTGATGGGGTTGACCTCTTACCTCCTTGTTGAGCATTTTAGGTTTTGCATTAGAGTTCCTTGCCTCACCCTATGAACTAGATTCACCTTCAATAGTTTCATAAAAACCAAGATCAGTTTTGATAGCAGGAGACCTTTGACTACTAAGAATATCATCCAAAATCTTAGTACTGTCTTGAAATCATAACAGGTTATCTTTTTCTTCTAATTTACTTTTTAAGATATTTACCTCAACCTGATGTTGTTCTTCCTTTTCCAGATGTTTCTTCTTCAAGATTTCTTCAGCCTTTCTTCCTTCTTCCACTTGTTGCCTTAATTTGCGAATATCATTTTCTTGTTCTTTATTTGCTTGAGGTAGTTCTTCATTATGCTTATTTTTTAATGATATCACTTCATCCTACAGAATTTGACATACTTTGAAGGCACATTCAAGTTGATCTTTTAATCTGGTAACTTCTTCTTTTAGGGCACACTCCATTTTGTTAAATGGATCTTGTTGATCTCTGATTTTATCTGATGCTTCATTTGCTCGTTCATATTCAATATGAGGTGATTCGAAATATGAATCCTTGCTTCCACCTAATGGCCAATTGTCTCTCCTGCTGTCACTATTCCTTTGAGTTGTGTTCTTCTTCTAAGGTGCTTTCTTCTTTAGCTTATTTCCCATTGTTTCTACAGATCTCCTTCAAGCGATCAAGCTTCTACCAAAGGACTTGCTCTGATACCAAATGTTGGAAATAATACTGAGAGGGGGGGTGAATCAGTATTAGCAAGTCAATAACTTTACATTTCCATAATCATATTTATATACGCTACTTCATTTAATGGAACTCGCGCATACACGCAACTGTGTTTAAGGCAACTAGCGTATATCCAACAAACTTATGATTCAGTTAATTCATCATATGTTGATCTTTAAGTAATGCACCAAAACTTCATTAACCATATAAAGAGTAACCAGGTGCAGTAAAAACAGAACAGACCATCACACATAAGAAACACACATGAACACCAAGATTTAAGGTGGAAACCCAATGCGAGACAAAAACCATCTGCTATTGTCTTCTTTTAATATAAGAAAAACCTGTTTACAATCTTGTATTAGTGCAGACTCATACCAGTATGCAGGCACCCACCTACAGAAGGCTACAACATTCTCTCATTCTCCATCTTCTATTGGAAGGGAGCTACAACCCCTTGGCTCTTATACTAGCCAATATATTTACTAGTACGTAGGCACCGGCCTATAGAAGGCTACAACCCTCTCTCGTTTTCCAGCTACTACTGGAAGGGAGCTCCAACCCCTTGGCTCTTGTACTGGCCAATATGTTTACCAGTATGTAGGCGCCGGCATATAGAAGGCTATGACCTTCTCTTTTCCTCCAGGGACCACGTTTCATAAATTTTCAGACTAGATACTCCTAGAACACAACACCATAATTTGAAGGCCACGTTTCATCCAATTTTCATACTAGACCCATCAACAACATTGAAGCTCAAAATCAATCACCACTGCAATACAACCATTGCATTAACCAATCATTAAATACTCAATAATCAATCTTTGAATCACCCAACAATTGAATCACTAAAGCGCTGTCATCAAAACACAGTCACCAGAACATAGAGCAGAACCTAGAATTCTACAACAATCACTAGAACCAACTGCAAATTCAGATATCATATTTCATAATGTATACGCTACTCTGATGAGCCAAATCAACATGTATACACACTTTTATCAAAGAGAACCCATGTACAGATCTGCAAATACTAACTTAAACACTTCACGGCTATTTCAGAATTCAGTCATACCCAGATAATCACATTTTTACAATAAAACATGCGTCAGTATTCAGATCTAGTCTATCCATGATCAAACCACATAATGATAATACATTCCAAGTGTTAAGATCCCGATCCATCATCCATAATCATCCACACAGGTGCATCCTTAGTTCAGATCACACAAAGCATCACAAACCCATAACCTGCATATTGGATCTCACACTTCATTAGATATTCAATACTTGCACACCTAGCCTAATGATCTTCTCCTCCTTTTATATTTTTAGGCCTTTCTCAATACCATGGACCAAAACCACTTAGGACCAAATACCTAGGGTCAATACCTCGGACCAGATACCTTGGACCAATACCATGGATCCAAATACCATGGACCAAATACCTTGGACCAAAACTTAGTTTTCCAAGATATACATGCTTTTCTTTCTCTGAAATTGTGTGTGTACATTATATGATTCTTTTGGTGTGTTAACCCATGTGTATATGCTCCTTTATCAAGTTGAACCTGCGTATACCTCTCTTTATTCATTCTTTGTAGTCTGATCATTAATTCTTTTCTATTGACCTGTTGCAATATGATCTATCATCTGAGTGAGTTGCCATCAAGGACAACACCTCTATCATAATGCCAACAATTACTTCCTCAAATATTTCAAAATTTTCCATTATAACTTTTATGCTCACTATCTCTTCTTTGAACTTGGCCTCCTTATCATCACATATCTGCAATAATTTTTCTTGATCCTTACATGTAGTTGTTAGTCTAGAAATCTTAGCTCTAAGAATCTTAATATCATGCTCATATTCACTTGGAACTTCATCATGATCAAAATCTAAATCATCGAAATTATAACTCAACAAAAAATCATTAACGTTTATACCTTCAGGTGCAATATTTTTTGATCTCTCCTCATCATTTACTGAGTCTTGTGCACTGGAATCATGAGACTTTTTTGGCTAACATTCTTGTTTTTGGAGGATCTTATTCTTGTTCTTGTTCTTATTTCTCTTCTTCTCAATTTCGTTATTGTTGTTACCATCTCCATTTCTGGATTCTAGCTTGTCCCACATATCTTTGGCATATCACAAAGCAACTAGTTTCTTCATATCACCATCATGAAGATTATTTTAGATTATGCATTGTGTTTGTGCATCTTACTGAAAAACCTCATCCAGAATTAGATCCTTGCGACAACCTTCACACACTTGTCTCCAAATGTTAGATCCACAAGATAATAATTTATATTTTACATTTTTATTCCATACCTTTTGATTTGTAGTAGTGGGGATAGTCATTTCAAAAATAAATAAATAAATCTATTTCCACCAACAAACCCTAGATCTACTCTCCAATTATCAAGCTTCATCCAAGATCCTCACTCTAATACAAATTGTTGGAAACCTTTTAGCACTATTGGGGGGGTGAATCAATAGTGTGATCTATATACGATTCTTTCCAATTATTATCTTCACTTATTGAATCACACGTACATGCACTAGAAACTCATTAGATTATCCATGCATATGACATATAAGAAGCTAAATCGTAAACCATGTGAGAAACATAAACAATAAACAATCACACAATCACGTCATCACACATGAGACATAAGATTTCTAGTGGAAACCCTTCCGACTAAAAAACCACCCTTGTTGTTGATGCTCTGCTCTGAATTTCTATTAGTTAATAAATTGGTATTTTACATAGCTTGTTGACTCCCATAAGCATGGAGATTCGACCTCATATATATTATTCTAGTCTGATTGGCTAGGAGACTCGATACTATTGATCAGCTAGAAGTCTATGTTCTTTACATATTTACGGACTACCATTTGTTGAAGGCCATCGTGATCAATGATCCTTTCCCAGTTACTCTTGAACTAACAATCAACTCTATAAACTCTAATCCTTTGGTCACCATGACCAATGAGCCTCACCAAGTTTCTACCTAACTATCCAACCACCATTGGATGAAAAACTTATTCCTTTGTTGAAGCTTCACTATCCATGCTCCTCTCTCATGAAGTCGTCGCTCTTATACCACTATGCATACCTCCTTTCATGTATTTTCAAACTAGATCCCAAGACACTACGCTCAACAAGAAATAAAATCTTTATATATTCTCTCAAAAACAAGACATCATCATCAAATCAAGTATAAACACCATAAACAAAATGTTCTCCAATATAAGAAATTGTGGCCACACAAATCTGAAACTATCAGACCCTCACAATAATAAAATGTTGCATAATACAAATAACATCATAAGACACATGGCTATGTGCTAAATGCATCAACAACTCCTATAAAAAAAGTGTGAGAGGATTACCAACATGTACTCTAGTAGCATACCAAACTATCGAAACAATCTCTACTCCAGCAACATCAAATCTGATATATTTTGAAACATGCTTCAAATCTGATATATTTTACAACATGCTTCAAATATGGAAATTATTCAGTCATAAAAACTCATAGACTGAAGAATCTAGGCTCTACTCAGGATCTAAAGCATAATCTCACTATTCTACCTTCTCTCCACACATATACTCAACATCTAACTCAATCAACTCATAATCAACCATCACATATCTCCAAGATCACGTATATAAAACCTGTAGGGAAAATTTGAGCTTGGGGCTAGAATCAAAGGTGCACAAATTGGACCAAATAAATCCAATAAGGTCACTACTAGTGCACTAAGTGAGTTCACATCATGAGATGCCCTTTTCAAACCAATTTTGACATTTTCCACTTTTTCCGGAGCCTCTAGGAATTTCTAATCTAATCTTCTTCCGAACAATGCAAGGAATGCAGAGGAAATATCATGAAAACCCTTAGTCATTCCCTTAAAACTGTCTAAACTTGACTGGGGATATAACCACTCCCTTGATCTAGCTCTCCATGTGACTGGATCATTCCAACCACTCCCATAGGCATCTGTGCATGTGACTGGGGCTTATGCTCAGTAAAAACATCAGTTCTTAAGTCTTGAACCTTTTCTACCCGTTAGATCATGTTCCCCTACATCTATAATAGCCTCCAAACCTTTGACATGGCCTCTGACACATCTAAAAGTAGATCAAACATGCCTCCCAAGTGTTACTTCCAAGTTGACCTATAAGGGCCAACAAACAAGGTTGGCAAGTGTGCGAAAAAGTCCTCCACTCTCCATCGAACCTTTTAACAAGATGCAACACATTTTGAACAAGCCTATAAACCTTTTTAGCACCTCTACAACATCAACATAATCATTATGAAGCCATCACACTGCAACAAGTCATCTCCATGAAGCGTATACATGAAGACCTAGATGAAGGCCTAGTTGAAAACTCAACTAGTGTGCCATGAACCATCTCTATCACATGTATATCTTCTCATCACCTGTAGTAGCCTCCTCTACCTATAGCAACATCATGAAACCATCATGACATGTCTATCAATGCACATGCCAACACATGCCAACTCCTCCAAGACCATCATGCTACCATCAATCTCCATCAATGTCAACACATACTGACACACATCATGGTCCATCAATATGCATCATCATGAGGTTGACATAAGTACATGACCTCAAGAGTTGACATCAATGCCAACACAACCATCTAACTATCAATACATAATGGAAACCAATAGGACCACCAAGTCAACATCCATCACACATGTATATGACAAGTATGACCATGACCTTGTTGAAATCAATGCCAACAATCACTGATATGGAATTATGAAAGAATGAAACAGAATAAAAATATAAACATAAACATAGAGATGCAATAGAAATAAATCTTCATTTCATTAATATTAAAGAACTGAAAGAAGCTTACATATAGAATAGAAATAAACTAGCTCTCGGGATGGTATCTTATCTCTAAGAAGAGATATTGCAAATGCGTGCCTTTGAACTTTGTTACAATGAGGCTCAAGGGAATTTTTATTATTGAACAACAAAGGGAAACTCGGTTGGGGTTAGTTGGATAGCCAACTTCTCGGGATCATAACCTAGTCATATGATCTTTGTATGGAGCATACAACATATTGTTAGAAATGTATCTTCCAGTACTACAATATTTGCTATAGGCCCTTTCCTACAACAATGACCATGTTGTGAACCTCAAAAAAACGTTGTTTAGGGGGTCAAAATAGCTCCCGAAGTTCAAGACATGAAAAACTACTAAAAATAGTAAATTATTGCTATAATCAAGGAAACTAATGAAACCAATTGGAGGTATAGGTGGAATAGGTGGGTGGCTACCAATATCCACCTGGATGATGATTTTTATTTTAATTTGACACATTCGTTTACTTTTAGTTTTCTAATTTTGGATTTAAAAAATCCTGCTATATAAATACACTACAAGTTTACCTTCTAAATGTGGAATACCTACTTAGCTAACCAAAATGCAAGCCTAAATTCTATCCTTGGGTATTTTTAACTGCTTTTAATTATAGAAAGTATGTTTTTTCCTCCCATGGGCTTATACAAGTTTAGATATATCTTATAACATTTGCATGGAGTCCATATATGTGTCATAACAATTGCATGGGGATATTGTAGTAATTCCATTGCATTATGATGGATTCACACTTATGCATAAACTATAAGCAACATTGTCATAATTGAAAAGAATGGATAAAATCCTATGTTTATTATGAAAAAACAGAGATAAAATATAAAATGTTTGTCAAGAGCTTTATAGATACATTTTTTAAAACATAAGAGCATATACCTAGAGGCATCTATATAAATCCTCCTTCAAAATTTTGAAAATAATTCTAAGTTGTCTATTGGAGTATTCTCAAAATTGGTATTCCTCAATTTTGATCTAAAATTGATTAGTCGGTAAAATGCATGCCCAACCCTCATACTTGAGTATTTTTTAGTGATCCCAGTGGGAAATGAATTGTCTTTTAATTTGACACATTTGTTTACTTATAATTTCCTAATTTTGGATTTAAAAAATCTTGTGTAAATGCACTACAAGGTGACCTTTTAAATGTAAAATGCCCACTTAGTTGAACAAAAAGCAAGAATGCATATGACAAAAACCTCCTTCATAATGTTGAAACTCATTTTAGGTTGTTTGCAACATTATTTTCAAAATTACTATTCCTCAATTTTTAACTAAATTTGACAAATTTAGTAAAATGCATGCCCAACTCTCATTCTTGAGTATTTTTTAGTGCTTTTAGTTGTAGAGGAAATGTTTCCTCCTCCCATGGTCTTAAACAAATCTACATTTGTCTTATAACATTTGCATGAAGTCCATAACTTTATAGATTTGTCTGATAACTATAAAAATTGGCTTAGAAAAATGCCAACCATGAGCTTTATAGAGGCATTTTTTACAACATAAGAGCATATACCTAGAGGTATATATGTATTTGACAAAAACCTCCTTCATAATTTTGAAAATTATTCTAAGTTGTTTGTAGGAATGTTTTCAAAATTGGTATTCCTCAATTTTTAATTGAATTTGACTAGGTCAATAAAATGCACCTCGAACCTGTTGTCATTGCTACAACACCCTCAAAAATTTTCCTACATTCAAACTTTGGAGCCTCCCATTGATTATATGAGTTGTCATTTTGGGTATTTAAATTTGTTCCATGTATGTTCTCCAAGTTTTTCTAAGTGTTCAAGTCCCATTCTAAAGAAGTTTGAAGTGACATCTTTTGTTAAAGGAAACACCAACGCACCTTTAAGAGGAATCTCTGATGCAAAATCTTGTATTATTTGATCCTATTTGTTGTCAGAATATGTTTTGGACACATCCTCATGGCATAGCATGCTTTTTTATTGCAATTGACACTTGTGTCGTAAGGGTATACTTTAAGTGTCACACTTGGAGATAAGTGTCACTTTACTGTCGTTTCACTATATACATGTTGATTTTACGTATTGGGCATCTTATTGACATGATATTTGTTGTATGTTGGTGTGATCATGTTTAAGACCTATTATATGCTCTTATTCAATTTCAGGGTCCTTCTTGGTCCTCGCATCCTGCACAACTCATGAGCACATTCAGCATCTAGCCAAGTGTTGAGTCCAATGCACACTCCTAAGCCTCATTGATGAGACCCTTACCTCTTGGAAATGTGCACTATGAAAAGCTAGAGGAAAACCTCCTTTATTGTACAATAGGTAACCTCATAGCATAGTCACTCAACCTCGCACTACGCAAGCTTGGACAAAACCTACCTCAAATCACTCACTATGAATTATTAGTGGAAATTGAGGACATTTATAGACCCTTTCTGTGACAACCCTATGACTCATGTACAAACTTCGCACTTCGCACCCACAAAATGCGGAGTCTTTACATCAAATTTACATCTTTTGACCAAAATCTGGGCTTTAAGCCCCAAAACTTCCCTTAAGGGATCCCCAGGCCCCCAACACAAACATCGTGACTCACCCTTGAGTCACTATCAGTGTGGAGATATTTTCTCGAAGACCTCCCAACTCTGTCTAGACCGCCAAAAGATCAACAGTGCACTGAGTAACTGCTTGTTGTACTTCCTGGACGCATTCTTCAGAGACTGTTGTAGCTAAACTGCTTCCTTGCACCTGTTCCATTGTTTGCTACACTTGTTCTTGCGTTCCCTACATCTGCACGAGCTTGGCTTCAATCGAGGTTGTAATGACGAATGCCTCATCGATCCATGGTTATGTTAGCTCTGCTACATACTTCAACATTTGAGAGTAAAATACAGGTCTGGGTGTGTTGTTTGTGCTTAAAAGGGACTCATATCAGTCATCCTTCTCATTCCATTTCACTCCGCTCACAATCTCATAACGCCCATATCTCTATTTTTCCTCCAAAACTCGGCATAAGCCCCCATTTCCCAAAACCTCAAAGCACTAAGTTCAAAGTTCCATAGCACCACAACCACATGACCACGTGTCTTCGCAAACTCTTTCCCTGTCACATCTGACATAAACCTGTGCGAACAAATCTGTGCCGTCCAATCAACTCCACTGTGATCAAACGACATTCGCTCCTCTCGCACCAGCAAACCGCCCACGCGTTAACTCACGATCAAAGTGGTTTTTGTCCCTCCCCGTCTGCCACGCATCGCACGATGATTGTGATCACGAGCCCTCGTACAATTACCGCTCACCCTCCAAAAGTGGTGCGGGTAATATTGCTTACTGCCCGTCCTCCATCCCCACTCGTTAACCCCCGTGCATCTTCGACGCCCGATGACCGTTGGATCTGCCCTCCCGAGATCTAATGACCTGTGTCCACTTCGCTTCTGAATTTCCCGATACCTCCCGCCAAGCCATATCCGTCATCCATCTGTTCCATCCGACAGCCAATCTTGCTCCTCTGACCAGATCGTCCACCCGCCATGCAGTATGCCACCTTTGATTATTCTATACTCTTGAAAGGATGAAGGTGGCCAATGTTCAATACTCTACGTAGTTACTCCTCAACAACTACATTCAACAGGAAGGATGGCTGAGAAAGAAAGGACCAGCCTCGAGCAGATAAACACGTTTAGCAGTTAAGGAATTTTATTCTTTACGACACTCCACCTGCTTGAGAAGTACAACAGAGCACCCGAGAAGATCAAATTCGTTCATTGAAGTAGGCATATTGCCCTAGAGACTCCATGAGACAGTTAAAGTGGTTGGTGGTCAATTATGACCCCTCCATGCCTAGAATAGTATAATATCTTTGTAATGAAACTCTATATATACCCAGAAACAAGATGTAATCAAGGTTGATGGTTGTTGCTTTGATGTAAGGTTCAACTTCTAGAGACTGTAACTGATTTGATACTTGCAGTGTCTCGTCTTCATTTTTAGCTAATACAAGCTTCTTTTGTTATTAATTGCTCACTTTCCATTTCTATTATGTTCTATGCTATGCCTGTTATGCAGTTTTCATGAAATCTTGATGTTTAGCATTAGAGGAGTTGTCATCCTACCTCTGTGTTAAAATCTTGTATGTATTAGTGAATGTGTTATTCAGGTTTCTATTTACCTAGTGATGGAGAGCTGTCATCCTGTCTGTGCATTAGGAAATAGATTTGCAGACCTCTTTACTGGTTGTAGCTGGCCATCACATGGTCTTGTGCATCTACTGATGTGGTCAGTATTCTCCATATTCACCCAATCCCTAAACTGTGAGTAATTGGTGGTCTAAAGCCTTGTAGTCTGGGGGTGTTCACGCATGTCTGGAGTCAAGCAAGGTAGGAGTGGTTATCTAGCTTGAAAAAGCATCATTCCTTCCATTCATCCATTTCCAACATCATGTTGAGTTTATAATGTTCCCGAGCATCTCCGAGATACAACCTAGGGGAGTTTCTTGGGGTGATAACATTAATTGGCACCGTTGTTGGGGAGAGGATATTGAAGCTTAGCTTCCCTGGGAGAATGACAGAGTTCCAAATTTTGATGATAGACAAAGTCTGGGCACATTTATGGTTGTAATTATCTATTTGGCAACTCTACTGGAGAACCAACCTGGTGACGACTCCACGTTTCAGTTATGGCTCAGTTCATGAGGCATACCTAGAGGAATCCTCAAAAATCGCCAGCTAACCCAGTGCCTGACCTTGAGAAGATTGTTAAGTAGAAGAAAACATCACACAAAGGAGCATCAGAATCAGGTATGCCTAAGAAATGTTATGTATCTCTGCAAGAGAAGTTTATAACTGAGAATATACAATTTGAAGATATAGAGCCTAAAATTGTTAGTGAAGAAATACCCTCAGAGATTCATAAAGCTCCTTGTCCATTTAGCTCCCCTTTGGATCTCAGTCTCGAGGAAGTCTCCCATATAGTCCATCATATCCCTTTGTCTCTGTCTTCCATTTCATTGTTCCCCACCATTCAATTTGCCAGTATCCTTCCACCTACCCTAGTCATGGGAGGCCAGCAAGCACCCATAAAGATGGAAAGAATCATAGCTACTAGGTATGGACCCTTGGTCTTGCCTATTCCTTTGAATGCCATGCCTGTAGGAGAGTACCAGAAATACATGCCTAAGTTCACTGGTACAAACGGGGTAGCTGGAGAACATCTTGAATCTTTTTATAGTTACGCTGATAACCTGGATATCAATAAGGATGATGTGTGGATGAGGGTATTTGTCCAAAGCCTTGATGGAGAGGCTAGAAAGTGGTTCAGAGAATTGGCCCCTAGGTCTATTGCTGATATTGAAGCCTTAGATGATGCTTTTTTAAAGCACTGGGGAGATAAAAAAAGACTTGCTATATTACCATACTAAGTTTGGTAACCTGAAGAGGGAGAATGGGGAATATTTTCCTGATTTTAATAAAAGATTCAATCATATGTATAGTAAGATACCAGCCGAAGTAAAGCCAACCCCCATGTTTGGTCAATTTAGTGTTGTCTAAATTGCTATCATAAATTGTCAACCCGGGGCTCGTAAGCTGATGAAGTGAAGTGTACAATATATACTTAAGTAGCCTTTCCTAGTTCTTTTTGTCGTTTTTAGTGTATGTCTAACTAATCTTCCTAATGTGATGTGATGAAGTTATAAACAAGTGAGTGAATGTGTGTGTATGTGGCGATTTCTAAATGCTTCTTGAATTTTAAAGATAAAACTTGAACAATAACTTGGAATGGAATTAAAGCTTCGAATGAAAGTAAAGCATCAAACAAAAAGACCAATGGCACTAGTCCAATACCTTTACTGCTGATAAGAATGAAAATGACATCTATATTAACTCAGCTGAAAGCGAGAACACTACTCTAACTCCTCTATTGAATCTAAAGCAATGCAAAAATTAAGTGACAACTCACACTACTTAATTCTCTCTTAACATTCTTCCTTTACCTAAATTGATCATGTGAAAAAGAGTTAGGAGTGAATTAGCAATATGAGTCTAAAATTAAATAAACCAAGCTGCAATTAAATGATATTTTGGTCCCATAAAAGTTAGTGAATTATGATAAAAAGAACCATTAATAGATTAGCAACTTGACAAAACTTGATAAAGTAAACTAAGCAAGGAAACTAACTAAGCAAGGAAAGTAATGAAAATCAAAGCAAAAGTCAGCAGTTTAGATAAGACAACTTCATATGCCACTAGTGTTAAAAAGAAGGAAAAGCACACTGTCCTGGGCTCCTAACAAAGCTGTAAAAACACACACTGATCAGTCATGAAAAGTATAAAAAAACATAAAGCAGCATAATTCAAAACTGTACATTAATATACATGGTGAATTAAAGAAAAAAGGAATGCAGGAAAGTAAATTTAAAAGCTACTGTACAATGGTTGTAGCAGACAGGGGCCCTCCATCCACTTCAACCAATTAAAAAAATCAGCTACGCAGGTAGAAACAGAACTGTCTTCTTGGAATTAAATCAACACATAATAAAACACAGTGGAGAGCGTAAACGCTATACAAAAGACTATTTAAAACAGAGTTTACAGCAGCAAAAGATTGACTTCCAAAAGCTCTCTACTCAGCGTGTAGAAATGCTTTATTTATAGCAAGAACATCAACTGTTCTGTGCGTAAACTAAGCTAACTAACAGCTCGGCAAAAGACATGTTCAGCAGCACTGTGCGCGGATTTAGGGAACGGTCATTATGGTTTAATAAATCCGCTGTTGGATTCTTGTCCCCTGCAGTCTTCGTGGCTAAAGAAGGAGGCCAGCTGTGACTTACATGCTCCAACTGAACACGCAGAGCCGTGCCACTATTTGCAACCTTGCCGTTTGACCAGAGCTACCTCCACGTTGACCAGGGGTGTAGACGGCCAGTTTGGCTGAGCTGACA
>APFE030804030.1:24238-56102 GCA_000404065.3 Pinus taeda
TTATTAATTCGTAAAAACATAAAAAATCTGATACAATGACTATCCTTGCATTTTCCAGCAGTACACGAATAGATATATCATATCAAGATTGACCCCTTCATGTATGGATATTGTGTTCTTATAGATATTCTAGGTTAAGAAATTTGGGGAGATAATTGGCATTTAAGCTCTTAATGTAAATTTGATTCTTGATCTCATAGATTTGGTAATTTTGTATTCCAATTAGTATGGTGTACAATTCGCTTAGCATGAATAGTATTAAGGTTGTTAAAGATTTCTGGTAAGAAGCATAGTTACCTGATTCACCCATATTGGGGCAAAATATACGAAAATTCACTAATTCGGTTCGAGTGTTGAACAATTAACCCAAAATTGATCTCATTACTACCATAACAGGTTAATTTAGACGGTTAATTCACTGGCATAACATGTCTTCTTAATATGAGATTAATAGGTTAATCTAATAGATTATATTAATGGAAAATTTATGTCTCAGATTAGTCCTTACCATTTGAACACAAATAGATAAATGATGACCTATATAGAAATAAAGATAACATATAGAGGATGGAATATATAAAAAGAAAGAGAAGTAAAAAACATTGAAGGTAAAAGGGAAATTAGAAAAATTATGTTTTTTTTTTTTTTTTTATCAGTTTCGAAACTTAGAAATGAGGAAAGGAAAGAATGTCTGAAAGTGATTGATTGTTTTATTGGTAACTGTTTTCTATTTATGGAAATATTATAGATAATACAGATAAATTATAGTCTAGTGCAACCACATTTACCAATGTGGTTGATATACGTTGATAGGTGTATATGAAACACATGTACAACCACATTTGAAAATGTGGTTGATATATGTCGATAGATGTATATTAACCATATTAACAATTATTAGGTGGATATGGTTAAAAGCTAACTATTTTTTATCGTTAATGACTATATAAATAATCAAAACTTTATGTATATTATATATTTATGATTTTAATTTGATTTATATTGTATATTTATATAATATATATATTCTATAATATATATTAAAATATGATAATTATATTCAAATATAATAAAAATAACATATAAATAATAATAACATTTAGTTATTATTAATAATACTTATTTTAATCTCACCTTATGTTGTGCTCAATAAAAATTATATTAATAACAACTGTAAATATTATGTATAGAGTTGAAGTAAATTAATAATATTAACTATGTATAGACATTATTAAACTGGTATAATAATTATATATTAACTTACATTAATATTATACTTTAAGAATATAAACTCGAAGATTAATATTATAAACCCAAGGAATTGTAAATGTGAGGGATTAATATAAAACCTTAGGTTTAGGGTTTATATTATAATTCTAAGAGATGATAAACCCTCAGATTGATATTAAACCATGTGATGAATATTACATATCCTCATATTAATGTATGAAATCGAAGATTAATATTATAAACCATAATATATTACTCTACATATTAGGGATTAAGGTTATAAACCCAACAGACTATTCATATTATAAACCAAAGGAATTAATAAACCCAAGGGACAAATAATTTTATAAACTTAAAGGATTAATAAACCCAATGGATTAACAGTATAAACCCAAGAGAATAATATTAAATCCTATGATTTATATTATAAAACCAAGGGATTATAAACCCTAGAATTAATATTTTAAACCCAAGGGATTAGAAACCTTGGGATTCATATTATAAACCTCAGTATTATAAAACATAATATTATAAACCCTAAACCCAATATTATAAACAAGAATATTAAACTCTAATTTATTTAGTGTTGCAATGAAATGTATTATTGGGATATTGACCTTGGTAAGCATTGGTTGACCATTCTATTCATGTTCATCTTGGATGACTTTGGGGATTATAAAACTAAGGGATGAATATTAAAGCTAGGATCACTATTATAAATCCAAGGGATTATAAAGCCTAGGATTAATATTATACACCATAAGATTAATATACCAAATCTGAGATTAATATTGTAAACCTTAATATATTTTTGTACATGTTAGGGATTAATATTATAAACACAAGGGATTATTGATAGTATAATCCAAAGGGATTATTAAACCCATGGCACTAATAATATTATATAATCAAGGGATTAGTAAACCCTAGACTTAATATTAAACCCTAGGATTGATACTATAAACCAAAATGATTAACAAACCCAAGGGACAAATACTACTATAAAATCAAGGGACTAATAAATCTAAGGTATTAATACTGTAAACCTGAGAGATAATATACACAAGAAAAATAATATTAGAGCCGAGGATTTATATTATAAACCCTACGATTAATATTGTAAACCCAAGGAATTAAAAACCACAGGATTAATATTATAAACCCTATGATTATATATCTTATGATTGTAAACCTTAAACCCAATATTATAAACCAGAATATTAAACACTAATTTATTCAATGTTGCAATGTGACATTGAATAAATTACATTTTAATATATCATTAAGTCAATGATTTCCATATTTCTTGTCACATTGTGACAATGTTTGTCACACTACGATCATGATTGACAATATTCAACCATTGTTGAACACATTCAACAACGGTTGATAATGGTTGACAATGAGTAACCATCATTAACCATGATCAACCATGTCTGACCATGGTTGAGCGTGGTCGATAATGGCTGATCATAGTTGACCTTGGTTGGCCATGGTTTCTCATGGCTGACAATGGTTGACCATAGGGAAATTGCAATCTAATGTATTATTGGAACATTGACCTTGGTAGACATTGGTTGAACATTCTAGTCATGTTGATCCTATATGATCTTGGTGATTATAATCCTAAGGTTTTAATATTAATCCCTAGGATTAATATTATAAACCCTAAGATTAATATATCAAACCTAAGATTAATATTGTAAACCCTAAGATTATAAACTCTAATACATTATTGTACATATTAGGGGCAAATATTATAAACCAAGGTGATTAATAAACCCAAGAGATTAACATTATAAACCCAAGGGATTAAAAACCTTTGGATTAATATTATAAAACCTACGTTTATGAACCTTTAGATTCTAAACCCTAAAACCAACATTATAAACCAGAATATTAAACTCTAATTTATTCAATGTTACAATGCAACATTGAATTATTTGCAAACTAATGTGTGATTGTGACAATGATTTTGAAATTGCTTGTTTCATTACGATGATACTTGTCACATTGCGATGATCCTAGTAAGAGTGTGATCATGATTCACCATGGTTGACCAAATTCGACTATGTTTGACCATGGTTGAGCATGGTCGATAATGGATGATCATAGTTCAGCATGGTAGGACATCGTTGATCATGGTTGACCATAGGGAAATTGTAATGTAATGTAGCATTGGGACATTGACCTTGGTACACATTGGATGACCATCTAAGCATTCTCATCTTAGATGACCTTGGTTAGTTATTTTTGACCTTGGTTTACCATCATTGATTGTAGTTAGCCATCATTGATCATGGTTGACCACAAAGATCTTGGTTGACCATGTTTGACCAATTATTGACTTTATTTGACTATGTTTGAATATTATAAACCCTAATATTAGACCCAAGCAATTATTAATATTATAAACCCAAGTGATTAATACACCTAAGGGATTCTTAATATTATAAACAATTGGGATTAATTATAATTGCAAGGGTTTAATAAACCCAATGGATTGCCAATATTATCAACCCAAGTGATTGAGAAACCCAAGAGATTACTATTATAAACCCATGGATTATAAACCCTAATATATGTTCATACATATTAGGGAGCTATATTATAAACCCATGCGATTAATAAACCCCGATGATTATTGATATTATAAATCCAAAGGACTAATAATATTATAGATTCAAGGGATTAATAAACCCAAGAGATTAATATTATAAACCCAAAGGAATAATATTAAACACTAGGATTTATATTATAAACCCAAGAGATTATAAACCCTAAGATTAATATTATAAACCAAAGGGATTAAAAACCCTAACATTAATATTCTAAACCCTACGATTATAAACCTTAATATTATAAACTCTGAACCCAATACTATAAACTAGAATAAACTATAAACCAAATTTGATCAACCCAAAAGATAAATATTATATAGCTAATGGATTAATAAACCCAATGAATTATGAATATTATAAAACTAAGGGATAAATGTTATAAACACAAGGGATTAATAAATGCAATGGATTATCAATATTATAAACTCAAGCAATTAATCAACCCAAGGGATTAATATTATAAACCCATAGAATTAATAAACACAAGGGATTATTACTATTATAAACCCTAAGATTATAAACCATATGATATTTTCATACATATTATGGATTTATATTATATACCTAAGGGATTAATTTTATAACCCCAAGGGATTAAAATCCATATGATTAATATTATAAAACATATTATTATAAAACTTGAACCCAAAATTATAAACCATAATAAACCCTAAACCCAATGTGATAAAGCAAAATATTAAGCTCTAATTTATTCAATGTTGTAATGTGGCATTGAATAAAGTACAATGTAATGTATCATTGTGACAGTGATTATGACATTGGTTGTCACATTGTGATGGTGTTTGTCACACTATGACATTACATATATTAAACGTCCAACATTTCAAATCCTGACACTAAACACAATATCATAAACTTGATATTAAAAACCCCAATATTATAAACCCAATGGTTGACTTTATTTGACTATGTTGGAATATTATAAACCCTTTATTATAAAATATAATATTAATGGGTTGAATTTAATGGAACCAATGCTTAACTTTATTTGATTATGTTTGAATATTCTAAATCCAAATATTACAAAACCTATAATATATACCCTAATATTGAATTCAATACTATAAACTCAATATTATGAACTCTATCACACCAATATTATAAAATCTATTACAACCAATATTATAAACCCTAAGAAATAAACCGAAACGATTATAAACCCAAAGAATTAATAAACCCAAGGGATTAATAATATAAACCTAAGTAATTAATATTATAAACAACAGATGATAATAGTTGACCATTACTGAGCATGTTGACCACATTCAACCATGTTTAATCTTCATTGAGCATGGGTGATAATGGATGATCACAGTTGACCATGGTTGGCCATGGTCAATCATGGTTGGCCATAGGGAAATTGCAACATAATGTAACATTGGGACATTGACCTTGGGAAATATTTGTTGACCCAAGGGATTAATATTATAAACCCAAAGGAATCATATTAAACCCTACAATTTGTATTGTAATCACTATGATTAATATTATAAACTCAATGGATTAAAAACCATGGGATTAAAATTATAAACCCTATGATTAGAAACCTTAATATTATAAACTCTAAAGCCAATATTATGAACCTAAATAGTCCTAAACCCAATATGATCAGCCCATGGGATTAATAGGATGTACCAAGAGATTATTAGTATTTATAATCTTGTGATGAATCATTATTAAACCCTATGATTTATATTATAAACCCTAGGGATTATGAACTCTATGATTAATATTATAAATCCGAGGGATTAAAAATCCTAGGATTAATACTATAAACCCTATGATTAAAAAACTTAAGATTATAAACCCTAAATTATAAATGAGAATAAATCCTAAACCCTATACCCGTTGTGATAAACCATAATATTAAGCTCTAATTTATTCATTGTCGCAATGTGATATTGCATAAATTACAATGTAATATATCATTGTAACAATGATTGTGACACTAGTCATGGCATTGTGACGATGGTTGTCACACTACATCGATTAGACACCCAACCTATCAAAGCCTCATATTAAACACAATGTTATAATTATGGTATTAAAAAACCTAATATTATAAACCAAATGGTTGAATTTATTTGACTATGTTTAAATGTTATAAGACAAAATATTATAAAACCTTTATTGCAAATCCTAATATTGAACTTAATATTATAAACCCAATATTATAAACTATATTAAACATAATATTATAAGCTCCATTAGAACAAATATTAGAAACCCTAAGAAATAAGCAAAGTGATTCATTAACCATTATGGTTGACTATGTTTGACCAATGTTTGACTTTATTTGACTATGTTTGAATACTATAAACCCTAATATTAAATCCAAGTAATTATTAATATTATAAACCCAAGGGATTAATACAGCTGAGGGATTATTAATATTATAAGCCTAAAGGATTAATTATACATGCAAGGGATTAATAAACTCAATGGATTATTGATATTATAAACCCAAGCAATTGAGAAACCCAAGAGATTAATATTTTAAATATGACGATTATAAACCCTAATATATGTTCATACATATTAGGGAGCTATATTATAAACCCACTGGATTAATAAAACCTAAGGATTATTGATATTGTAAACCCAAAGGACTAATAATATTATAGATTCAAAGGATTAATAAACCGAAGAGATTAATATGATAAACCCAAAGGAATCATATTAAACCCTAGGATTTATAGTATAAACCCAAAATATTATAAACCCCAGGATTAATATTATAAACTCAAGGGATTAAAAACCCTAACATTAATATTCTAATCCCTACTATTATAGACCTTAATATTATAAACTCTAAGTCCAATACTACAAACCAGAATAAACTATAAAACCAATTTGATCAACCCAAGAGATAAATATTATATACCTAAGGGATTAATAAACCCAATGATTTATTAATATTATAAAAATAAGGGATTAATTTTAAAAACACAAGGGATGAATAAACCAAGTGGATTATTAATGTTAAAAACACAAGGGATTATTAATATTATAAACCCAAGCAATTAATCAACCCAAGGGATTAATATTATAAACCCTTAGGATTAATAAGCAGAAGGGATTATTGCTATTATAAACCCTAACATATTTTCAAACATATTGTGGATTTATATTATAAACCTAAGGGATTAATTTTACCCCAAGGGATTAAAAACCCTATGATTAATATTATAGAAACTATGATTATAAACCTTGAGATTTTAAACCCTAAATCCAAAATAATAAACCATGATAAACCCTAAACATTAAACCTAATAAGATAAATAAAAATATTAAACTCTAATTTATTCAATGTTGTAATGTGGCATTGAATAAATTACAATGTAACTATGAGAATGATTATGATCGTCATTTTCACATTGTGATGATGTTTGTCACACTTTGACATTGGATAGATTAAACACCCACCATTTCAAACCGTGACACTAAACACAATATTGTAAAACTGATATTAAAAACCCCAATATTATAAAACCAATGGTTGACTTTATTTGACTATGTTTGAATATTATAATCCCAAATATTATAAACCCTTTATTATAAAATATAGTATTAATTGGTTGATTTTAATGAAACAAATGGTTAACTTTATTTGATTATGTTTGAATATTATAAATCCAAATATTAAAAAACCTATATTATATACCATAGTAATGAACTCATAATTATAAATCAATATTATGAACTCTATTAAACCCAATCTTATAAACTCTATTACAACCAATATTATAAACCCTAATAAATAAACTGAAAAAGATTATTAATATTATAAACCCAAAGGATTCATAAACCCAAGGGATTAATATTATTCCAATTAATTAATATTATAAACAATGTTTAATAACGGTTGACCATGAATGAGCATGTTGACCATGTTCAACCATGTATGATCTTGGTTGAGCATGGGTGATAATGGTTGATCATAGTTGACCATGGTTGGCCATGGTTAATCATGGTCGACCATAGTTAACCATATGCAAATTGCAATGTAATGTAACAATGGGAAATTGACCTTGGTAGATATTTGTTGACCCAAGGGATTAATATTATAAACCCAAAATAATGATATTAAACCCCATGATTTGTATTGTAAACCCTAGAATTAATATTATAAACCCAATGGATTAAAAAACCTCAAAATACAATTATAAAACCTACAATAATAAACCTTAATATTATAAACACTAAAGCGAATATTATAAACTTGAATAGATCCTAAACCCAATATGATCGACTCATTGGATTAATATGATATGCCCAAGGGATTATTAATATTATAAACCTTAGGGAATCATATTAAACCCTATAATTTATATTATAAATCCAAGGGATTATGAACCTACTGTAGCCCCGAAAATCAGGTCTACAACAAGGGGGATACCCACCCAGCCTGGACCTTGGTTAGCAGCTCCTTTTTTGTTTGTTATAATGGGTTCGACTAGGCATATGCGACCAGTTTCCCAATTTATGTGTTTGCGTGTGTTGAGAATTGATATTTCCTTCCTAATAATTTCTAAGTAAAATGATTTTCTTCTAATCTAATGCAATTGTATTTTAATGAACAAAAATATCTAATTTTAAAACTAACCTGGGATTTAATCTTTTAGTTATGCGATATAAAATAATTTCAAATGGAAATTGGTAATAGATATCATTCACTACTATGAGAAAAGAATTCAATAAAGATAAATCATTTCGTATAAAAAGTTAGACAAAACAATTGTGAAAAACCTATTGCATAATAAGTTACTCATATATCAAGCATAAATAAATAACTATCACCATACAGAAGTGGCAAATGATAACTCAAGCATTCAAGCATTCATATATAAATAACTAAACATGAATATCACCATAACACATAAGCAGAATTCATTAAGAGATAAAAGTACCATTTATAACTAGTTCTACTAATGAGTTTCAGCAATAATGATTTATCTCTTCTTAATCCAACATATACTTAGAGTACAAAAGTTTAGTTTTAGTGGTAGATATTAAACACATATATCAATAAATCCTGTTCCATTCATTCATCAATCCTCCTCGAAGGGTGCAAAAGTGCATGTTCTGAGGACAAGTTTTTGACAAATTTCAGGACCCTTCTCTAAATGCATGAGAAGTGTTTAAATACCACTAGCTAAATCTAAAAATAGTTTATTACAAAAATGTAGAAAGTGGTTTAAATGATCGTCCTCATTTGAGGCAAAAATAAAGCAAAACTAAAACTAAAACTGAATCTAAAACTAAAACTGATAATTAACTATCTATGTATATGTTCCTTGCAGTCGCAAGCATTCAACATTTCTTGAGGAGAGTTGCTGGTGAACTCCGACTTTAGCTATACTGCAAAAATGGAATTCGTAAGTGCTGGCACCATTTTCTTGGTAGAGTTAATGATACATTTGAGATTCATGCACTGGCTGTGTGGTTTTACCAAGTACGTCCAGTAAGAATCCCAATTCAACTTGGTTAACCTTTTGATGGATTCTACTCTTTCTTGAGCCTTTTGTCTCCAGCTTGTCTATAGATGTTGTACATTTGGTAGAAATTTACATACCACTTGAGGATATCCTTGATAAATACCACTGGTTTTAGATTTCAGGTTTTGCCTTTCACCTTTAGCACTTTTTTACACAATTTTTCGGGCTTATAGGCGACTGAGCGATTAGAGGCTTTCCTTCTCAAGGGGTTTCACCTGGCGATGTGAAAAACTGCCTTCGTTTCTTGATTCGGGCTTCCTTGCTCCTATTTTTCACCTCTTGCATGCTTTTTGTTAGAGGATATAAACCTTAAATTTTGTGGAAAGAACGACTCCGTGATTTCTTGATTTTGAGTTTTTAAATTCTTTGTCCGTTATCTCAGCACTATCCAGTACCCATTTGACCATGTCTGTGTGGAAGAATCTTGGGCCTCACCGCTATGCGATGCAAGAATGAACATGCTAGTTCTGTAATCGATGCCTCAGACAACCCGTGTGAATTTGCAGTCGCTGTGACCTCCATTACTCTGGGATTTTCTTCCTCGAGTAGGGATTTTCTTTATCTTCAGAACTCAGAGATTTACGCTTCTTTCCCATAATATTCTGAATACTGCTATGTATATTTATTTCCTCTTTTCTCTTGCAGTTTACAAATGAGGCAAGAGTAATGATAATAAAAAGGTGACAGGAAAGCTTTAAATGCCAAAAACATATAAAATGTATCACCCTACGTGAAATGGCTCTTCGATCAGATCAAAACCATATTTCATTAATGATTACCAGCTAACTCATTCATTAACATTAATGCGCATAACCGGGCATCGGTTTACGGAAAAAAAATCGAACGACGGGCCGTGTAGATCTGCGATAAAGCGATTTTATGATTTTCATCGCAATATTGCTAATACGTTGCATGTGGCAATCATCCATTACAATGCGTTTTCTGCGAAATGTGATTTCTCAGATGCGCCATCGCATATCGATGGTTTGAGGCATTTCATCTTGAGTGATATTTGAGGCATGCGATGCGATGACTGTCTTTTAGTGCATGATTTTGCATCGCGATTTTGCAATATTAGAATTCCGCTTGTAGGAAGGCATCCATTACCTTTTTACGATCCAATGCTCTTTATTGAGAGAGTGGTTTTATTCGAATTTTATCATAAAACTTAAGTCTTTTTAGATTTTTTAGGTATTCTCCTGAGTTTATGATAGTAAGTTTTATTCAAAAAGGGAATACAAGCACTAATTTGTTTTTCAAATTTTTTGAATAAGGGTCCCCACTTATTTAGTATTAGTGATAAAACTAAATAAGAAGGGGGGTTGTTGCTGGCCAGAACAATTGGCGATTCACTTGGAAGAGCCAGTTATCTCTGCTTTTCTGTTGAATTTTCAGAACTTCCACAATAGAATTTTTTTCCAGAAAATCAAACTTTATTATAGAAAGATAAAGTACACCATGCTTTTAGCTGTCAATGATAGTTTGTTTCTTCTATGTTAACTTTGGTTATTTACTTCCTAGAGCTAGTCATTGTATTTACATCAGTCACTACTTAGTTTATAAAGATAAAAACAAAACCTTCTCTATAAATCAGTTTTAAGTATGCCCATTTGTCGTAGGTAGAGCCTCTGCTGCCAGCAGGCATTTATAGCCTCGATAGGGTTACTTGTTACCCAATAATGATCCTGTATCCTACTTGGAGAAATATATGATTTTCAAAGGGAAATCCATAACCACACTTATTGCTTTTACTTTCTTTTAATCCTTAAAGAACAATGCCTTGGTTTTGTAGCTAAATTATGACAGTGCCACTCACTTGATTTATGAATTTGTTGAACAAGCTGGCTCGTGATGGGACTCCTTGTCTTTTTATTGCAACAATCTCGAGTCATTGCCCTGTTGTGGTATGCAGTTTTGGTAAAGTCAGCAAGCTATAATATCTATGATCATGATAATTTTTCTCATGATGAGACCTCTTATTCTTTAAGTTTAAAGTGTATTGTTGGATTATTCCTTGAAGCTTGTAATTCCCTAGGTGGGGAGGAAGTCATTGTTTCCTTAAGAATAGCTCTAGACGGCAGTTGTAGAGTTTTTGGAAAGAGCTTTTCTATAGGGAATCTCTGTTTTTTTATTGATACTTTTCAATTGAATGATATAAAACAAATTCCCACTAAAGGTTGCCTTTTATGAAAATTTACAAGGTTCAAACTAGTATCATTTTCAGGCTTATATCCTTTGACTGTATCTTTCAATAATAATGACCAATTTTCTAAATCAGTTCTATTTATACAAGTGAAAAAACAAAATATAAAAGAAATACTTGTCTTTTTTTTGAACTCCAAATGTAGCCATTTACAAATGGTTTTATTATCAAAAGAAAGGAAAAACTAATTTACCAAAATAGAAGAATAATCTCCTATGGAAAGTATTTTTTGAGGATCTGCCTATTAACAGGTAAAGATTCTTTTTTTCCTGTTAAATCCTGTAGCATAAAAGTAGATGGACCTACGATTTCTTTAATTTGGAAAGGGCCAAGCCACATTCGTTGAAATTTCGTATGTTTTACCTTTTCTTCATGAGCCTTATCCCATTTTAAAACTAGATCTCCAATCTGAAATTCCTTTCTGGATATCATGTTTGAATCAAAAGAAGCTATTACTAATGCTTGGTGATGCACATGAGTTATTTTAGCCTGTTCTCGTTGCTCTTCTAGCTTAAGGATTTGCAGTTTCCTTAATTGTAAGGAAGAAGTTGGTGTTTCGTCAATAAATTGAACTAAGGCCAAAGAGGGAATCACCAGATGAGTTGGAAGGACCACTTCTTTCCCATAAACTAAATTAAAGGGAGAAGTGCCAATGGAGGCTTCCTGTGTTATTCGGTCTGCCCATAAAGCATATATTAAGGATTTCTGCCAATTCCTATGAGTTTGATCAACGATTTGCTTAATGATTCTGATTAAGTTTTTATTTGTTGATTAAGCTAATCCATTCCCCTGTGGGTAATAACTGGTAGAGTATTTAAATTTAAAACCTATTTTGAGTGCAAATTCAGGCACACAATTGCCAAAAAATACAATGCATTATCAAATATCAAAGCAGAGGGTAAACCAAACCTAGTGATTATCAACTGATCTATGAAATCAATGATATGTTTGGCGTTAGCTATCTTGAGAGGAACTACTTCTACCCATTTAGTAAAATAATCTGTAGCTGTAAGAATATACGTATGCTATTTAGAAGAGTGAGGAACGATCTCACCTATTATATCCAATCCTCATTGATCAAAAGGTTGATCAATATTGACTGGTTACAATAGCAATGATGGTTTATTTTGTCTCCCAGCAGCAGTTTGACAAACTTGACATTTCCTTACGTAGCTATGTGTGTCTTTGAATAGTGTAGGCCAATAATACCTAGCACATAAGATTTTATGTGCGGTAGCATCTCTAGCATAATGTCCACCTACTGGTCCATTGTGGAGTTTCTGCAACACCTTTTCAACTTCATATTTCTGAAGACATCTAAGGAGGACATAATCATAATTCATCCTAAAAAGTACATCGTTTACGATTTGATATTGCTTAGCCTTCAACCTTAGGGCTATTTTCTTTGTATAATCGAGGTTTGAAGGAGCATATTCGTTCTTTAGATAAAATATGATATCGGCGTATAATGATTCAATGTCGTTTAGGCTTACCTCATACTTTTGTATTTCTGCAAATGGTATTTCGGAAATAAGCGATGCTCCAGCCAGAGTTTTGCAAAAGCCTTGACCTTTTACAACATTTGCTGGTTTAATTTCAGCGTCATATTCTTGTAAGGCACTAACCCAATTGGATCTTTTCTCTTCCACGTCTTTTTGTACTAAGAGATTTCTTACCAATGGAAACGATACTATGATTTTTGTATGGGTTTTAAGCAGAAAAGGTCTGAAATGTTTCATTGCTTTGAAAACAGCATAAGCCTGTTTCTCGACGTCTAAATAATTTAATTAATCCCCTTATAGATTTGAACTGAAAAATGCAACTGGGGCTTCCGCCTTGTCTTGATTTGCTTGAGTGAGTATCGCAGCATATGATCTGTCAAAGAAAAATGTATGCAATATAAAAGGATCAGAAAAATTTGGAGTTGCTAAAGATGGAGCATTAACAATCGCTTGTTTAATCAAATTGAATGCTTCATATTCTGCTTGGGCCCATTTGAATATTGAATTCTTTTTAATTATTGCTTGTAAAGGACATACGATCCTTGAAAAATCTGGAACAAATCTCTTTACAAAATTAATCTGGCCAAGGAAGGATTGCATAGCTTTCTTGTTGTGAGGCAAGGGTATTTCAGAAATCTCCTTGATTCTGTCGGGATCAATATGGATTCCAGATTTTGACACTATAAATCCAAGAAGTTTTCCTTCACTTAATGCAAAAATAACTTTTTTGGGTTAAGTGAAATCCCATACCTTTGGCAACGTTGGAAGATTTATTTTAAATCTCTGAGATGATTACCTCATTTTTTGGAATATACATTTATATCATCCAAGTAGATTACTACTGATTTGTTTACTAATCCCTTGAATGGAATGTCCATGGCCCTTTGAAATGTGGCACCAGCATTGATCAGACCGAAAAGCATCTTCTGATATGCATAAGTACCCCATTTGGTTCTGAATGTGGTTTTTAATTGATCATTAGGGTGGACCAAAACTTGGTTGTAGCCGGAGAAACCATCCAAGAAGGACATTAATTCTGATCCTGCAACTGCTTGTAATATTTGCTCCATAGGAGGCAAAGGAAAATTATCTTCTTGGCAGGCTTTGTTAAGATTTCGAAAGTCAATGCAAATTCTAATGTCTCCATTTTTCTTTCTAACGAGAACCATATTGGAAACCCATTTAGAATGTCGAACGGGAAAAATGATTTTGGATTTTAATAATTTATTGAGTTCAGACTAAATATGATTTTCCAGATTAGGATGGATCTTTCTCAGCTTTTGCTGGACATGTTTTTCATCGTTTATCATAGGGATAGTATGTTGAATGATAGAAGTGTCGTAAGTCTTAAGTTCATCGTAGTTCCGGGAAAAGACACTTTTGTATTGTTTCAAGACATGAACTTATGCTAATACTTCTTCAAGGACTAAGCCAAGACCTAGATTGATATTCCGCAGCGTGGAATCAGTTCCTAGATTTACTAATTCATAGTGCAGAGTTGGACTTCGAAGTTTTGAATTGGTAGATCTTTTGAATTGGTCTTTCAAATAGTATAGGTCTTCCAATTTGACTACTGACTTTGGCATAACATTATTAGTGATATCTTGTTGCAACTGTTTGTCATGTTGGTCCTCATCAATTATCTGATTAGCGTAAGATCCCTCAGATGTGAGGAAGCTTACAATATGAGGATCATCATTGAAAATTCTCCAATTGGTAATGTTATCAGGAATCGAGGGTCTAAAGATTAATTCGATTGAAAATCTATCTGGGCTATATTCTTCTGAGGGAATGAGCTTGGAAGCTACATTTTCCAAGAGGTCAGCACTAGCATTTTGGAGTTTGGGAATTGATGAAATATTGAATGCTATAAAATGTTCATTCAAAGCTTGTACTAAAGATTGAAAATGTTTTAAATGACCTGATATACAATGTATAGTATTTCATACATGTCTGATAACAATTTTAGAATCTCTGAAGACTTGTAGATATTTGATATCTAATGCGATTTTTTTCTATAATCCCTGGACTAAAGCCTCGTATTCTATAGTATTATTGGTGCAATGGAACTCAAGTCTACAAGTTAGCATAGTTTTTTTTCCCTCTGGACTGATTAATACACATCCTGCTCCCGCTCCCTCATTAGACTTAGAACCGTAAAAGAATGACTTCCAAAATAAAGATTTATTTACAAGACTATCTACGAAATTAACACATTTAGAACTATCTATTTGAGAAAAAATTTCTACTTGAGATAAAACAGAATGTTCCAAGTAAGGCGAAGTATGAGCATTAAAATTTCCTAAGAAAGAGTCAACATAATAGTTGCCTATTATATTGTTGTTGTATGCTACAGGTTCATTTTCTCCTTCCAATTCTATTACTGTTTATTTTTGATGTCTTTCTCGCTCAACCTTTATCTGATTTGGTTTACCATTGTAAGGGAGCCACATATGCAACCAATCAGTTGCAAAGTATACATGAAGTTTTTCAGACCAATCTCTACTAAGAATTAAGCCATAAAATCCTGGAATCTCTACAACTAAAATATTGATAACTTGACATACCTTTGGGTTAGATGACAGCCCTATGGTAACTTGATTTAGTTCACCGATCACTTCAACCTGTGACCGGTCCAGCTGAACTATGCGCACTGCAGATTTTTGAGGATGAACGTTCAACTTTGCACATGTTGATTTAGGTAATATATTAGATGAATCTCCTGAATCTACTAAACAATTATGAAACTTTTTGATGAAACTTCATAAGTAAGAAGAAATGGGGGAATATGAGATCTTGACCTTCCTCCAATTAGAGCGATGTCGTTTGGATCAACTTTATTAGTCACATTAGTTGGAGGTCTTCCCATCTTCTGAGAGGCTTGCGAGATTACAACGGCACGCAAAGGTGCAACCGGTATTGCATGTAACTCTTTCAAAAGTATCTTTTGTTGATGTTTTAACTTGTTCAATTCCTAAAAAGTAATGTTAGCCCTAGTCGTTTTCATGTCTTCTATGATATTATACTCCATCTCATCAGAAACAATCAATGTTTTAGATGGAGTTGGTGAATCTATTTGAACTGGGCTAGTTTGAGTCACTTTGGGTGAATTTTTCTTTCCTGCGACTTTATCCTTAACTATTGAGCTTGTGCTCTTTGGCTTAGGAGTAGTTTGTGGAAGATCGAGTTGATTTCTACTTCTAGTACTGACTAGTGATTACTCTTGATCCTCTTCATCTGGGAGGATAAAATCCCACATACCCTGTACTTCTACATCTTCTTCTTCATCGATAGGCTCTTCGTTAGAAATTTCCTCTTCTTCTTCTTCTAATTCAGCATTTGTGATAGCATTGGGAGGCTTTGAATCAGTCGAAGGATTTCTTCTATAAGGCTTGTAAGGCTTTTTAGAAGAAGTCTCTTCTACTTGTTTCTTAATGTCAACCATTTCGTTAGACATGATTTTCAAAACTTTATGTAATCCTTCTAAATCAAATGTGTCTTTCGATTGTTTTTTCTTTGGATCTTCTTTAAAAGTAACCTTCTTAGATTTTCATTCATCATCAGTGTTTTTCTTTTCTAAGGTTATGATACGTTTCTCTACTGCTATTGCTTCCTTCCTATTGTCAACTAAAGTTGTTTTGTTAGCCCTATCAATGAAGATTGCTATGTTTGATGGTAGAGCAGATATGTACCATTCACTTCGAACTTCTTTGTTAGGCTTGGAAGAAGTATGAATTTTGTTCAACAATTTATTGAAACGTGATTTAAAATCTTTGTTAGGTTGCTTTGACTCAGACCTAAGGTTAGACAAGTCATTGATCAGTGTCATAGTAGACCTATCATCACCAAACTTAGTCAAGAATTGTTCTTGGGAAATATCCCAACTAGTGATAGATCTGGATGGTAATGAGAAATATCATGATCTGACTGCTCCTTGAAAAGTATAAGGAAAAAGCCAGACAATAGTGTCTTCATTAGTAACCCCATTGAGATTTATAGATAACATAAATTTATTTATATGTTCTTTTTCTATCATGCTTGTTTTAGCATTAAACTCAGGCAGCCATTTTTCAGGATGGGTCGGTATTTGACTTAAGGACGCAGGCATTAAGACTACCCATGGGTTATTCCATGGAGATTGGGCCATCGTTGAACTACTAACAGAGGAAAGTGTAGAAGATGATCCCTGCGGTTGGGAAGATGAGGATATTACAGTTCCAGATGATTGAGAAGGAGATGTAGAAGTTCCAATGGACTGGTGGACAATAATCTGAAATGGGGAGGTGGATGGTTGACTTGGCAACGGAAAGGTTGAGATGGATGATGATGATGAAAGAGTCTCGTTGTCAGACCCTTTAGGTGATTTCGTTGCTCTCTTCCTTGTAGGTAGAGGTAATTCAGTTGGTTCAATACCAAAATTTTCACTCTTCAATCTGGTAAGAGGATGAGCATGGTTATATTGCGAAGTCACACTACCTTGAGATTTTTCATATCTTTGGGGTGATATAGAAAATTACTGAAGTTTATGGATCAAAGATTCAACTTTAGGAGGTTCAATAGTAGATTTCTCTGAAATGTTCAGGTTTGTGGTAGTGGTTGTTGTTTTATTGACTTCTTACTCAAGATTTAAATATTCTAAATGCGACGGAGAAGTCGGGGGAGATGGTGAGGGCGATTTACTCTGAGAATGGTATTTAGATTTACATTTACTTGCCATTCATAGTTTGGGGCCCTCCTTCTAGCGTCAAATATGTTGAAGCCCTGAAAATCGAGTCTACAACAAGGGGGATACCCACCTGGTCCGGACCTTGGTTAGTAGCTCCTTTTCTGTTTGGTATAGTGGGTTCGACTAGGGATATGCGACCAGTTTCCAAATTTATGTGTGTGTGTGTGTTGAGAATTGATATTTCCTTCCTAATAATTTCTAAGTAAAATGATTTTATTCTAATCTAATGCAATTGTATTCTAATGAAAAGAAATATCTAATTCTAAAACTAACTCGGTATTTAAAAATTCAGTTATGCGATCTAAAATAATTTCAAATGGAAATTGGTAATAAAGATCATTCAACTGCTATGAGAAAAGAATTCAATAAAGATAAATCATTTCGTATAAAAAGCTAGACGAAACAATTATCAAAAACATATTGCATAATAAGTTACTCATATATTAAGAATAAATAAATAGCTATCACCGTATAGAAGTTCCAAATGATAACTCAAGCATTCATGTATAAATAACTGAATAGAAATATAACTATAACACATAAGCATAATTCGTTAAGAGATAAAAGTACCATTTATAACTAGTTCTACTGATGAGTTTCAGCAATAATGATTTGTCTCTTCTTAATCCAACATCTACTAAGAGTACAAAAGTGCAATTTCAGTAGTAGATATTAAACACAAATATCAATAAATACTATTCCATTCATTCATCAAAACTTCTTCGGAGGGTGAAAAAGTGCATGTTTTGAGGACAGTTTTTTGACAAATTTCAAGACCCTTCCCTAAATGAATGAGAAGGGTTTAAATACTACTAGATAAATCTAAAAATAATTTATTACAAAAATGTAGGAAGTGGTTTAAATGACCATCCTCATTTCAGGGAAAAATAAAGCAAAACTAAAACTAAAACTGAATCTAAAACCAAAATTGGCAATTAACTATCTATGTATCTATTCCTTGTAGTCACAAGTGTTCAACACTTGCTTGAGGAAAGTTGGTTGGCCAACCTTCGACTTTAGCTATCCTACGAAAACGGAATCGGCAAGTGCTGACGCCATTTTCTTGACAGAGTTAATGATACATTTGAGAGTCATGCACTGGATGTGTGGTTTTACCAAGTACGTCCAGTAAGAATCCCAATTCAACTTAGTTAACCTTTTGATGAATTTTTCTCTTTCTTGGGCCTGTTGTCTCCAGCTTGTCTGTATATGCTGTACATTTGGTATAAATTTACATACTAGAGGATATCGCTGATAAATACCACTCGTTTTATAGTTCAGGTTTTGCCTTTCACCTTTAGCACTTTTTTCCACATTTTTTCAGGCTTACAAGCGACTGAGCGATTAGAGGATTTCCTTCTCAAGGGGTTTTGCATGGCGATGCGCAAAACCGCCTCCGTTTCTTGATCCGAGCTTCCTTGGTGCTATTTTCCGCCTCTTGCGCGCTTTTTGTTAGAGGATATAAACCTTAAATTTTGTGGAAAAAATGACTCCGTGAGTTCTTGCTTTTGAGTTTTTAAATTCTTTGTCCATTATCTCAGCACTATCCAGCACCCATTTAACCATGTCCGTGTATGGAAGAATCTTGGGCCTCGCCACTATCTGGTGCGAGAACGAACATGCTAGTTTTGTAATCGACGTCTCAGACAACTCGCGTGAATCTGCAGTCACTGTAACCTCCATTACTCTGCGATTTTCTTCCTCGAGTAGGCTGTGGATGCTTTCCCAAGTAGTAACACCGACATCTTTGTTGTAGGTGGTGTCTTTGTCTAAGGGCGTCATTTCTTTATCTTCAGAATTCGGAGCTTTACCTTTTTTTCCCATAATATTCTGAACACTACTATGTATATTTCTTTGCTCTTTGCTCCTACAACTTACAAATGAGGCAAGAGTAATGATAAGAAAAAGGTGACGGGAAAGCTTTAAATGACGAAAACATATAAAATATATCACCTTACATGAAATGGCTCTTCGATCATATCAAAACCATATTTCATTAATGATTACCAACTAACTCATTAATTAACATTAACGTGCATAACTGGGCATCGATTTATAGAAAAAACTTTTTCGAATGACAAGCCCTGTCGATTTGTGATAAGGTGATTTTTCGATTTGCATCGCAATATCGCACATCGCAATATTGCTAATCAGGTGCATGTGGGAATCATCCATTACAATGTGTTTTCTGTGAAATGTGATTTGCGAGAAGTGCCATCGCATACCAGCAGTTTGAGGCATTTCACCTTGAGTGATATTTGAGGCATGCGATGCGATGAGTGGTTTTTAGTGCGTGATTTCGCATCGTGATTTCACAATCTTAGGATTCCGCTTGTAGGAAGGCATCCATTACCTTTTTGCGATGCGACGCTCTTTATTGAGAGAGTGGGTTTATTCGAACATTATCATAAAACTTAAGTCTTTTTAGATTTTTCGAGTATTCTCTTAAGTTTATGATAGCAAGTTTTATTCAAAAAGGGAATACAAGCACTAATTTATTTTCTAAATTTTTTGAATAAAGGTCCCAACTTATTTAGTATTAGTGATAAAACTAAATAAGAAGGGGGGTTGTTGCTGGCCACAACAGAACCCTAGGATTAATATTATAAATCTAAGGGATTAAAAATCTTAGGATTAATATTATAAACCCTATGATTAAAAACCTTAAGATTATAAACACTAATGCCAAAATTATAAACCAGAGTAAATCATAAACCCTAAATGCAGTATGATAAACCATAATATTAAACTCTAATGTATTCAATGTCGCAATGCGACATTGAATAAATTGCAATGTAATATTTCATTGTAACAATGATTTTGGCACTAGTCATGGCATTGCGACAATGCTTGTTACACTGCAACGATTAGACACCCAACATATCAAACCTTGATATTAAACACAATATTATAAATATGGTATTAAAAACTCCAATATTATAAACCCAATGGTTGAATTTATTTGACTATGTTTAAATATTACAGGGAAAAAATTATAAAACCTCATTTACAAATCTTAATATTGAACTTAATATTATAAACCCAATATTATAAACTCTATTAAACCTAATATTATAAGTTTCATTAAAACAAATATTACAAACCTTAATAAATAAATCAAAGAAATTGATTAGCCATTTTAAATATATGTTTTATAGATGTGCTTGTATTGCCTCAAAAAATTTCTAAATTAAAAAAAAAATATTATATTTTAGTTTTGAAAAGAAAAAATATTTAGAAAGATAAAATGAATGGCAAATTTTTTTAGATGAATTTTACTTGTAAATTCGTTATACTATTCCAAGTTAATAAAAATAATTTAAAATTTAAAATAAAGAAAGAAAAAACTAACAAACAAACCAGTCTTTGAAATGTTTATTACGAGTCTTTAAAATGTTTATTATCCAATTTTTATATTCGAATTGGAACTAACTATGGTCCCATGTAGGCTTTGCTCTCCTAAACACGCTTAATAGTGCGTTTGTACTGCGTCTGTAGTGGGAAACTCAAGATTTATGTTCCTTTGGGATGGATTGGATGCACCGTCAGATCGATAGCAGTAGCCTCAATATCTCTTTGAGGCCATGTAAGTTCTTAATGACATTCACTGATAACCCATGGATCCATCTTACCTTGATTATTGAAGATCAAGCATTAGAATGATAGCGGTAGCCTCAATATCTCTTTGAGGCCATGTAAGTTCTCAATGGCATTCACTGCTAATCCATGGATCCATCTTATCCTGATTATTGATGATCAAGCATTAGAATGATAGCGGTAGCCTCAATATCTCTTTGAGGCCATGTAAGTTCTCAATGACATTCACTGATAATCCATCGATCCATCTTACCTTGATTATTGAAGATCAAGCATTAGAATGGTTATTATTATTGAATGTTTAGTTTGTTTGGAGTTATAAATGGCATTGCAATTCGAGTCTACGCAAGCTTCATTCTTGTTATATTTTATTTCGATTGGTTTAGGTCCTGAAGGAGATTGTTTATGTTTATAATGGCAATTAACAGCAGGATTCTGCTGTCCAGACACTAGTGAAAACATGTAAAAATGTGGAACCATATGCACCCTGAGATTAAGCCAATTGCGGAAGGACATGGGCTAGGTCAAATAAATACGCATATTACATGACTATCGTATATTGTTTTAAATGCTTTCACAATATCTTTTATTTAGGAGTTGGCTGCCTCAGATTGAACAGCTTTGGCCCCCACCAATCTGTATAGGCCCTTCCCTTGAAAGGTAATAAGAGCCATGATTTTGAACATGGAGAGTTAGATTTATATTTCAACAAAAGATAGATGGTAAAAACAGATTATAATTCTTTTATTACAAACCATTTCGTTATGCTATTATGCTTCAGCTGGCCTATAGAAGCAACAGATTTTTGAACAAAATAGGGTCGCCCGTGTCATGATGTATGGGATAATATAATTTCATGAGTTTATTCGTAAATCCAAAATTGAGATGTAGTTAGTTGAACGCCTTCTATTTCAACCTTAGACGAGGATGGATTCTTCACTTCGTGAGAACACGATTGTTAATTTGAGGAGGGTGGTTACTAAGTTAAAAAAGAAAATTGGTTATTCATGTTAAAAAAAAAAGAAAGGGGTGAAATTCAATAGATTTAAAATGATGAGATTGTGTATATGGGTTTTAAAAGGTGATTTGATTTTCTATTAAGTATTTCTTGATATGAATTCACTAGTTTAATTCTTTCTCTTATTAGGGTGATATCAGAGTAATATATTTAACAAGATCAAGATGTAGTCTTACAAATTTACAAAAAAAAAGGCCTTGGATAGATGGTGATCAGGTTCTTTGTTAGCCAGCTCTTGATGTGAAGTCACCACTTCAATTCTCCACCCTTATCTGTTAAGTACTCTTTGATGTGAAGTCATCACTTCAATTCCCCACCCTCATCACCTTGATATCTTGGTGATATATTGACATGATAAAAAAGTAGTCTTAATTGAATTAGCCATAAAGCTTGCAGCTCATAGTGACATGACATGATAAAGATATAGTCCTACCATGCTTACAAAAAAATAAAGCGATCCTAACTTGGAACGTGGCAGATGGAATGCTTACAAAAAAATAAAGCTATCATGCCTAGGAGTGTGGGACATCTTTATCTCAATTTCCAATTTCCAAATATTCGGCAATCGGACGGACAAGGGCATCGTCAAATTTTTTACTGCGCCTATGTCCGTTTGATTGCCAAATATTTTCGAAATCAGCAATTGAGATAAGTTCAAGGGGAACGTGGCCGATCGAATTGAATTGGCCATGGCACCTGCAGGTCACGGTAACATGGCGGTTGAGGGAATTGGCAAGGTTTTACCATATCCCTTAGTGTTTCCTTCATCATTCTATCATTATCATCTTCTGTAGCTTTCAACTCCCTCAATGTTTCCTCCATCACTCTATCATTATCATCTTCTTCAGCTCCTGACTCCTGAGACGTATCAGTGTTGATTAGCATTGATTTACTAAATTCATTGGAAGATGGGAGAGATGAAAATGACATCTGCCTAGTTGTTCATATCATCACATTAGCCTTCATTGTCGCAGTTTTGTTTCAGGCCATAAACTTCTCTGGGAACTGGGATTTTTCGTTGAAGGTTGATCTTGATTTCCTTCAAATATTTCATCCTCGGTGTTGTGATTGAGGTAACTAACCTCAATTCTTCAACTGAATCGTGTGTGAAAGTTTACCTATTCGTTAGACTACATTACATAACATAGTTCCATAAATTTGAATTTGGTTTCATTGTATTCTCATAATTTTAGTGTGTGTTTGTATGTCAAGATATTTTAGGTAAGTCGCTATTTGGAAAAGGGTAAATGCTCTTCACTGGGTTCATTGTAAGTGTCAAGTTATTTAAGATCAACAGAAGAGAAGCAACGCAGCGGGTGTATTTGTGAGCAAATTTTGTGTTGTCTCCTCCGCCTTTTCAACAAATTAGTATGAGAGCGAAGTTACAAAGAGCAAGGGAGAACGCTCAGCAGCAATCCGTATTAGAGGAGATAAATTCATATTTTCTAACGCACCTTGTAGGTTATATATAGGGCATTATAATGCACCAAGGCTTAGGAGAGAACCGCGTTAATAGTGGTTAACTTGCCGTGATTTCCATGCACGCGGGTTCCTTGGGGTTTGTCGCTTTGAAGGACTAACAACATAGTTTATTTGCATGAAGGGCGTTAACACCCAACAAGTTTCAACGATACAGCGCGTTAAATAAAAGTCTTTCATACGACGCGTTAAAAATTCGGAAGTCTTTCACTTTGTTCGTTATATGTTGAGAGGTGTTTTAAAACATTCAAAAGTTTGCTAAGCTTTTTCAAAGGAGTATGGTAAGACTTCAAACGAGTAAAAATCACATGGTAATATAAGGTTAAGTTTTTTCCTAACGAGCGACTTGAATGTGTTTATATACCTTTTCTAAAAAGCGTGAACGTGAGCTTTTTAATTAAAGTTCTATAAAAATGTATTGCAAGATTTTTGTTTTATATATAAAATAAAATAAAGTTTTGGAAAATAATAAAATTTGGGATTTTTTTATAAAAAGATAAATTAGGCTTTTTTTAAGAGAAATTTTTTGAGAAAGATGGGTTTTTCAAATTTCTATCCCCAATTCCCACTGTTTATAGGGAAGAATTATGATATGTGGGCTACTAAGATGACGATCACGTTGCAGGTACATGATGTCCAGGATTATGTCTAGTTTGGGTTTTCATAACTTAAGTATGAAGCACAACTATGAGCTCTCACTAATGCAAAGAGAGAAAAATGGAAGACAAAAAAAAAAGAAGAATGCAGCGTTGCCACTTATCCAGTAGGGAGTGGACTGAGCAGTGTACTAGAAGATGCGGAATACTAGGAGAGATTTTGAAAGTCTGCAGATGAAGGATACAGAGGACATCGATTCTTTCATGAATCGGGTCATAACTTTCATAAATCGGTTAAAGGTTTATGGCGAAGAAATTAAAGATCAAATAGTGGTTGAGAAGGTCCTTAGATCTTTGTCTACCAAATTTGATGTTGTGGTAGTAGCCATAGAAGAAGCCAAAGATTTCACATCATTGATAGTTGATGAGTTGATGGGATCACTTCTATTACATGAGGTAAGGATAGACAAAAATAAGGATTCCACTGTAGAGACTGCTTTCAAAAGTTAGGTTTTTATTTCAAGAGACAGAGGTCGAGGCAAAAGTAGACCGAGGTGTAGAGGACGAGGCAGAAGATATGGTGGTCAGAGAGATGACTGAGAAGAGCATGAACATGAAAGTGGAAGCAACTATGGAATCTTTAACAATAATCAAGGAGTTGGCAAATCAAAGGTGAGATATTATTATTGCAATAAATTTGGTCACTATGCTCATGATTTGCAAAAAGAAAATAGTTGATCGAGGGAACTCGAGAGTTAATGTCACTACAAAGAGTACTAATTCCATGTTCCTTTCTTGCCATACTATGCATGAACCTTATGATAGTATGTGGTTGCAGTAACTACATGACAAACAACAAGATTTTGGTTGCAAATTTTGATCAATCTATGAAACTAGAGGTAAAGTTGGGAGACTCTCAAGACTGTGGAAGTAGATGGAAAATCAGTGGTCAACATTTTGACCAAGAAAGGGGAGCCGGAGACAATCTTAGAGGTATATTATGTTCCCAATCTCAAACATAATTAGATAAGTGTTGGTCAATTGACACAGAAATGATATAGAGTTATATTTCAAGGTCAAGAATGTGTTATATATGACGAGCCCCCAAGCGAGTAGTTCATAGCAAAGGTGCAGATGACTAGCAACAATCTTTCCTCTAATTATGAATTACAATGATCATGTCAGTTCTTTTACAGTGGCACCTTTTGATGATTATTGGTTATGGTACTTTTGGTTTGGACACTTGCACTTTTCAGGTTTAAGATGGTTGTAGCATAAACAAATGGTGAGAGGATTACTTCCCAGTAAAGAACTTGCTAATACTTGTGAGTGTTGCATCTTGTGAAAGCAACACTGAGAAAGTTTTCCAAAGGGAGTTGCATACAGAGCAAAGTGACCTCTTGAGCTAGTGCATATAGACTTAACAAATCGAGAATATCCCCACAATCAATCAGGTGATGAATCAAGCAACGGTAAGAGAAAGATGCAAAGTCTAAAAGATATTTATGATGATTTGGATGTTAGCTCAAATTTTTCATTGTTGTCATTCCTACCTTTTTCATTTGAAGAAGCAATTAAAAATGAAAATTGGGTGCAAACCATGGATGAAGAAATTGAAGCTATTGAAAAGAATGTACATAGAATTTGGTTGATTTACCGAAGGACAAAAATCTCATTGGTGTGAAGTGAATGTACAAGAAAAAGTTGAATGAGAAAAGTGAAATTGACATATTTAAAGCTAGAATTGTACCAAAAGGATTCTTGCAGTAGCCAGGAATATATTTTGGATAAACGTTTCCTCTGGTAACCAGATTGGACACTATAAGAGAAATTCTAGCTGGAACAACTCAGTAGAAGTGGAAAGTATATCAAATGGATATGAAATTAGCCTTATTGAATGAAATTCTAGAAGAATAAATTTATGTGTGGTAGCTTTCAGGATATGAAGTTGGTATAGCAGAATCGATAGCTACATAATTAAGAATGGATTTTGTAGAAGCAACCTTGAACGTACCTTGTACACAAAGGTAAATGAGCATGGGCAAATTTTGATTGTTTTATTATATGTTGATGACATGATTTTTACAAGTGATTTTGAGATATATGAATTTAAAACAGTCATGATGAAAGAATTTAAGATGACAGATCATGGTCTCGTGAAACATTTTCTTCGCATAGAAGTTGAGCAATCTCAAGAAGGAATTTTTATTTGTCAAGATAAATATGCCAAAGATTTTCTGAAAAGATTCTGGATGGAAAATTGCAAGCCTGTCCTTACATCACTTGCAACAGGTACAAAGTTAAGCAAGGATGATGAATGAATATATGTCAATCCAACTCTATTCAAAAGATTGGTTGGCAACCTCATGTATTTCACAGCTACAAGGCCAGATATCATGCAAAGAGTGAGTTTGATTTTTAGATTTATGGAGACTCCAAAAGACACACATTGCAGTGCGAGAAAAATAATTCTGAGATACATAGCAGGAACTAGAGATTGTGGCATAATGTATGCACGTATAGAAAAGAAGGATTTAATTGGATACACATATAGGGATTTTGCAGGAAGTCTAGATAATAGGAAGAACACTTTTGGTTTTGTGCCCCATTTTGGTTCAAGTGTGATTTCATAGGCATCTAAGAAGCAACCCATTGTGACACTTTCATCAGCAGAAGCAGAATAGGTAGTAGAAACATCGAAAACATGTCAAGCAGTGTGGTTAAGATGAATATTTGATGGAATCAAACATAAACAACAAGGATCAACAACAATATATTGTGACAACACCTCAGCGGTTGCACTATTCAAGAACAATGTGTTTCATGAGAAGATGAAGCATATTGATACTAGATATCACTTTATTATAAAACTTGTGAGCAATGAAGAAGTTCACTTCAAGCGTTTTAAATGTAGTGATCAATTGGCTAATATATTTACTAAGTCATTATCAAAATATGTGTTTGAGTTTCATAGAAGAAACTTGGTGTTGTACGCCTAGTTGAGACATAGATAAACAAACATGTTTGAGTTGTTATGAGTAAGTTATAGTTTAGTTATAGTTTAGTAGTCGTAATTAAGGGGGAGTGTTAAAATAAAATAATTACCCCCGCATGAGGAGTTGGATAAACTTAGAGAGTCAGTGAATTTAGTGTTGCATGTTGAGTCAAGTCGAGTTAAGTGATCGACAACTTTTAGTGTGTAGTTACATGCCAAGATATTTTAGACAAGTCGCTAGTTGGAAAAAATGATAAATACCCTTCACCATGTTCATTGTAAGTATCAAGTTTTATGTGATTAATAAAAAAGAAGCAGCTCAGCTCATGTATTTGTGTGTGAATTTTGTGTTTTGCCTCCGCAAATATAATGCTATTATTGTCGCGAGCATCACACAAAGGAGAGGTTTGCTCATGTATTTGTGTGTGAATTTTGTGTTTTGCCTCCGCAAATATAATGCTATTATTGTCGCGAGCATCACACAAAGCAGAGGTTTGAAAGTTACAGTACTTATTTTGATGATAAAGCTTACAGTTATATCTATTGATTTTGTAGGGAATGGAAGATCTAGATGTTTCAGGAAGTGCTATGACGCAAAGGACCAGAGGCTGTAATGGGCTATCAGCGAAACGATTTTATGTATTTCTAAAAATGCGTGGATCTTGAAACTTGAATTACATTGATTCAATGCAGTCCAACAAAGCCACAGTGCTTGGCGGTGAGATAAAATATGTTAAGCAACTGCAGGATAGGATCAAGGCATTAGGGTCCCTAAAGAACTGCGCAACCAGTTTGTGCATGTGAAGAAGACGTAACTCTATAATGATGATCAGTAGAATTCCTCTTCAAGCAAAGATGTTACAGACGTTTCTCCTTCCTCCATTAATTTCTCCTCAAGAAAAGATTGAAACATGAGTTGTTGATAGAAATATTCTTATCCATATCCACTGCGAGAAGAGAAAACACTTGCTGCTCGACATCCTCGCAGAACTCGAAACGCTTCAGCTGACGGTGGTGAATGCAGGCCTCCTTTCTTTTTCCGAAACCACCTTTGACTTGATATTTAATGCTTTGGTAATCAATATCCCCTCCCTAATTCCTTACTCGAATCCACTGCAACTTCTACACATGAATATGTTGTTTTTCTTTGATGGGTTTCTAGACCACTGACTTATGTTTGCTTCACTATTGTTTCGGTTGCAAATAGATGGAAGGAGGACAGAGTCAAGACTGTGCAAGCCCTCTTAAAGAAAACGACTTGAATTCTTCTCTTCACTCTTTCAGTGTATACCCACACTAATTTCCATTTCCATGATAACGGCTTCTTCATCAGCTCAGCTCTTTTGGAGTTTAACTTCTGTAGATTGCGGCGTGTATTTGATGAAATCCCTCACGATGTTTCTGTAATGATGAAGGTTGATTCAGAGTGCATTTTTCTCAAGGCTTCATAAATAAATAGTTAGCTTGTAATCTTCTGGGCTCTTTGGGTGTGAAATAAGTACTCGTTTCCTGGAATCGCTATGGAGGAGCTTTAGGGTAAGGATAGCCCATTTGTTATGACTGTGAAATCATTCAGGGGATACAAGGATGTGAACAACAAACATGCTATGATTCCGAACATTCAGCATGTGTTTGGTAGCATGAGCGATAAATATTATGGCTGGACTTCCACTGTTATTTTAGATATTGTGTTTAATTTTTCTTATTGTTGTAATTAGTATTGCTACTCGGTTATTGAGTTTCCTGGTATAAATTAACTTTATAGTGTAAATGCAGTGGTTTAGGATTTTTGTATAAATATAATTATATATATATATATATAATTTTTTTGTTTGATATGAGTGTTTAATGGTTAAGAGTATGTGTTTTTACTTAAAAGGTTATATATTTAAGATTATAGGGGTAAGGTATGTATGTTTTTTTAGATTTAGCAATCAAATTGCTGCCTAAAGATGAGCCTTTTATCCCACAAAAGAGTTTCATACACCAATTTGGTGTTTAGCTTAGCTTTAATTTTAAAATTTGATAATAAGAAAAAAGTATTACAAATATTAAATGCGATAATTTTTTTACTTTAATTTGCTGGTTTTTCAATTAGTTATAATAATATCTCCGTCATAATTCAATATTTCATGTAGAGCAATGCATTAATGAGTAATATTATTTGTGATTCAAATAAGTGTGTATCAAAATTTAAATAAATAATTAAGAGGGGTATATGATATTTAGCTAATTAATTTATTAATAATGATAATAAAATAAGATGATAATAAATAATTAAGAGGGCTACATAATATTTAGTTAGATTATTTGAAAACATTTTAGGAAGAAATCACATTGGTAGATTTAGGCCGATGCGTTTCGAACCAACCAGTGTGGTTAATTTTTAGGACAAGATGAAAATCAGATCATAGTGGCAAGATAAATAGGGAGTGAAGATAAATAGGGAGTCAGGACTTTCTAATGGCTATAGGAAAAACGGGTATTTTTACTCAATAGAAAAATGGACAAGTTATTTTTATTTATTATTAATTAATAATAAATTAATAAATCAAATATAGTATATAATATATATATATAATTAAAAAGTAACTAACATGACACTCATATTAAAATAATAAGTCAAAAATAATATATAAATTCAAAACTATTATTCAAATAAAACAATAATTAAGTAGCCCATAGGGCTTTGGATTGACGGTGGAATGGGTGCATTGTTAAAACACTTTTGTGATAGGTCACTGGTTCAATCTGTTGTGGATACTTATCTACCAAAAGAACAATAATTAAATCAAAGGAGAGAATAAAATAATATTAAAATATAAATTATATTAATTAATTATAACTAAAAAAAGTAAATTAGTTATCTGGTTTAAAATGTAATTCTTTTAATTAAATTCTATTTTAATTAAATTATTCATTATTAAAAAAAATAAAAAATAAAAATTATAAAATAATCATAAATTAAACTTAAATGTAATATGTTTATTTAAATGTATTTTAATTTTGATTTTTTATTATTTCATAGATGGTAGCTATTTAAAAAAAAGAGGAAAAATAAAACACTTTAGGCGGATAAAAAAGGAAAAAGAGACCAGAAAGGGGGTAGACTGAGAAGAAAGGGCTGGAATCCAGTGGCTGCTGATTTTCCAACCATCGTCCTTATTAAGATTACTTGGCCTCCTCTCCATTTCATTGGCTTCCCTAAATTTAAGGTGATGAAAGTGAGAAATCTTCGCAATGACCTTAGCCTCTTCAATGCATATTTGATGCTTGGTCTTCTCAGCTTGTTCTACTAAGGCTGAAGAACGAGTCCTCCCATGCTTGATATCGACAGCGTGTTCCTTAATCTTTTGATTAATAGAACGACATGTTTCACCAATCTCTGATGTTCCACAAGAGCATGGGATGACATAAACACCTTTCATATCCTTCAGGTTCACAGGGTCTTTTACTGATTTGAAGGAACTTCTAATAGTGTTAAGGGGTCGAAAGGTAGAGGGAATGTTGTGCTTCCTAAAGATTCTCGCAATCCTATCAGCTGTCCCTTGGATGAAAGGGAGGTGAACTCCAGAACTATGATCATTAGTGTGTATCTTAACGTCAGGACTTTTGCTAGCTTTTAAGAAGGCTTTAAGGCCTTGTTTCTTACTATAACCATTATTAGTAAAAACCTTCAAGAGATGAGATTTCCCTTCAGAAAAATGGTCGACATCAGAATCCCTCATAGCATGGGTAGCTAGAATGCAGAGAACACCCAATTTCTAAGAAGGGAAATGATGAGACCAAGCATCAAGACACTACTCAGTATGAATTTTCTTCCAAAACACCTGATGGAAAAATAAGCCATTCTCTTTCTTAGAAATGAGGACATCTAGGAAAGAAAGGCAACCATTGACTTCTTTCTCCATAGTAAACTTAATGAAGTTAGATTAATTATTAAAATAATTTTTTTTTTACTTTAATTTTCTGAATTTTCATTTTCAATTAAATGTAATAATTTCTTCTTCATAATTCAATATTTCATGTAAAACAATGCATTAATAAGTACTATTATTTAATATGTCATGTAAAGCAATGCATTAATAAGTATTATTATTTATTAATAAGTACTATTATTTATATATTTAGAGCAATGCATTAATAAGTACTATCATTTGTGATTAAAATAGTTGTGTACTAGAATTTAAATAAATAATTAAGAGCGCTATATGATATTTATTTAACTAATTTAATAATTTAAAAAATAATTCTCCAGGATACAGGTCCAATATAAATAAATTGGAAGTTGGCCAAAAATGTTAATTAATGAGATAAAACTTGAAATAATTAGTTAATTTAAATTTTTAATGTGAAATTTTAATTTTTATTAAAAAAT